>JAZHEH010003403.1:13807500-14074865 GCA_036589455.1 Ateles fusciceps
GTGCTCCTTTGCTTGCCCTGGGAACTTTATAGCCCATATTTACTATTCATTATTGTTTCCAAAGTACATCTTGTGTGATGCCTGTTCAGTGGTAAAATGGCTTTTCCCCCTTCTTCTCCATGTTGTCGCTTCACAAATCTCCTGCCTGAGGGTGGGGAAATGGCCCTCTTCATGAAAATCCTTGCAGAGGGGATGGAAGCCTTGCCCACCTTTGCAGGAAGTGTTTTGGGAAGGAAAGGAACAGGGACAGGGCAGAGCAGGCAGGCTGAGTGCTCTTGTGGGACACTACCCTGATGTATCATTTGAGGTTGAAACTGAAACCTCTGGGTATTTACCCGGTGAAGTCACCTGGATAAGGAATGGGCCAGGAGGGTCATGTGATGGGAGGCAGGGCAAAAACAAAAGAATCCATTTATTATCCTGGCAGGAAATTTGTTCTTTTGGACTCTGTAGCTGCAGACATAATGATTTCATTTCCTTCGGTGGTGGGAGATTAATAGCTCTTACCCCTGGGCCTCTGCGAATTGCTGTTTCCTCCATTTCCCTAAGTGTTGTCAACTCTGGTATGCATTCCTTTCTGAGGGGTCAGAGGGTATGTGCCATTTCACACTGATTAACAGAACGTGGCCTTCCCTGTGGAAGGCTCCAGGATACCCAGAGGTGACTCAGGTTAAAACACATACATCATGGAAAAAAAAAAAATCCCACAAAGAGAGGCTGTTCATAGGAGCCAGGGACTTGGACAGCAGTAGGGGAAGGCTGGGCTCCGCCTCCTGCTTCAGATGTAGCCACTCATCCTGAGGCTGGAGGTGTGTGCTAGAGCAGAGGCCCCCAGAAGACAGCTGGGACGAGGACAGCCACCAGCCTATTCACTGTGCGCTTGGCACAGGATATTTAACCCCTATGCACCTCAGTTTTCTCATCTTTAAAATGTGGAGACTCCACCTACCTTACCAGACCATGGGAAAGATTAAATCAGATGCTGTGTCTAAGTGCTTTTAAACCAAAGTCCTCTGTGGGAGTGATAGCCACACATGACAGACCTTCTGGTGGCTGCAGGGAAGACAATTCCTGGTCCCTAATCAGCCCTGTTTGAAGAACACAGTAAGGTAGTGACTGAGTCTGTTGGTCTGCCCCAAGAGGAGGACAAGAAGAAGGCAGGAAATGAGAACCAGAAGGCCTTGGCCAGGGTGCTCCCTCAGGGAATATCGGAGGGTCACCCGAGGGAGCCATTTCCACCTGGCTTCAGTGTTCCATATTTTGTGGAGCAGAAATTTCATACGGGGGAGTCAGATTCCATGTTTGGATAAGGATAAGTGTTGTGTTTTTAAAAATCTGACCTAAACAATTTTCCCTTTGTCGCTCAAGATATCTTGTGCCCTGATATCCTGCCTGGAGACAGTGTTTAGATTGTGTGGTGCTGTGGTTTCCTCCACCAAGTAGGAGCCTTGCACATACTTGGTGCTTAATCGCTGTTTATTCATTAAGAACCTTTATTTGACTAACCTTTTTATTCTAGAGAGATGCAAAGTTGACTTATTTGGGGGCATTTTTGTATTTTCCTATGCCTCAGTTTCCCATCTATATCTCATCTCCACCCCAGCCCACATTCATAATGGAGACTAATGAGTCTCTTATGCTCTGCATAAAGAGATGCCAGATTGAATGGAATGAAATGAAACTGGATTTTTGCAGGGCTGTTGAACACAGGAATGTGTGACTGGGACTGGGGGTTGTCTGCTCCCTGGGAGCCCTGGGAACAGGAAGGGGTCATCCAGAGAGGTTGGTTCTGGGAAGTCTTCCTGGAGGAAAGGGCATGTCTCCATGAAGCACTGCTAAAAAATAAGTTAAATATGGATAACGGAGCAATTTTAATAAACATTTTACGTTTAATATGTTTATAGTGTTGTCAATTATCTCTCTAAGTGGAGAAAATAGAAATTGTAGCACATTGAACAAAGATTGCTGATTAGGATAATAAAATGGAAATTTTAATCAAGACGATAACTTTAAGTCAAAGGAGGTTTTCTCTGAGGCTGCTGGAGCTTTCATCTTTATTAAACACCCCATTTATCATCACTACTCCATTCATCGTAAGCATTAGATTAATATTGACAATTTAAAATAGAAATAACTTTCTCTTGCCATTATAGTGCTGGTGTGATAATGGTGCTAGAGACTGCGGGAGCCGTCACAGGCTGTCACACTTTCTCTCTGCTGTAGTTGGCAGGTAGTCTCCAGCCCAAACCTCAAGGCACCAGCCATTCAGGGAGGGGGATCTGGTAGGGGAGGGTTCTCCTGCCATCAAACTTCTCCATGACATGCAGCCCATTAAATCTTGTGTGCTCTTTATGGAGAAAGCAAATGGCTTTTGGCGGCTTGAGGTTGTCTCTGCAGTGGTGGAAGCATGCCCTAAAGGTCAGGGGCCTCTATTTTTCAAGCCAATACAAGAGCTGTATGTTGAGTATCTGCAGGGTAGTGTGGAGATGCCAAAGGCAGGCAAGACTCAGCCTTGTCCTGTGGAGATCACACCTACGCACAAAGCAGGAGCCTGAGTTTCAGATGAACAGGAAGGACAGAAGTGCTCCAGAGGTTTAGGGCAGTGGTTCTCCAAGTGTGGTGCTCAGGCCATCAGCATCAGCACACACACTGGTCACGGAATTCCATGGCCTTTAACCAATGGTTCTCAGACTTCAGCATCAGAATCACATAGAGGGCTTGTTGAAACAGATTGTTGCTCCCCTACCTTGAGTTTCTGATTAAGTAACTTTTGAATGAGGCCCAAAGAACAGCATTCTGAACAAGTTCCTGGATGATGTTGATGATGCTGGTCTGGAGACCACACTTTGAGAACCACTGATTTAGCTTGAGGAGGGACTACTAAGAACAAAGCCAAGAGGACTTCATGGAGAAGAGTCATTCTGGCTTTTCTGGGGGGGAATAGAATCTCATCAAGTAGAGAGGGAGATGAGTGGCCTAGAAAGGAGAAGGCCAGAGTCAGAAAAGGGAAATTTGGAGAGCAGCTGGCCCTGGGAAGAAGGTATTTGGCTTAAGAGCGTTTGTAGTTGAGATGGAGGTGGACTGGCAGGTGGACCCTGGAGTTGGAGATGGGGATCTCTACTGCCAGCTCTGGAGGGAGGAGTGACACATGAAAATGCAGGAAGGACCCGAGGACAGAGCTAGGAGATCATGGGTCAGAAGCCATTCGTGCCAGCTAAATGGTAGCACCAGCCTTCGCACGCTGCCTCCTGAGATACACTCCAGGCTGGGCTACCCCAGAAAGACCTGTGGGTCTGGACCTATTACCCCATGCTTACTATCTGGGTTAATTGCTTTTCCCTGTATATCTGCCTTTGCTGGGCTAGGGGAGGGATATGCCTCCTTTAACTCTGCTCCAAGAAGCCTCTTATTGTGAAGAAAATGACCACCATCCTGGGAAGAGGACCACCACCTGCCTGTGTTATGTCTGCTGGGGCTGGCTTTGGGGGTCGCCAGCAGCAGATGGCCTTGACCTTTGGGGTTCTTCTTCCAGGAGTTTCTCAACTACTTCTGAGGGGCTGTGTTCTGGGGTTCCAGGGAAGACAGGGCTGCAGGTGTGCGTGGAGCTGCCTCATCTTTGGAGCCGCTCATTCTTCTATCTTCTCCAGTCCTCTAGGGCTTCTTAAATGTGCTACATTCATTTCTTAAAAGGCCTCTTTCTTTTCCTTGATCTTAAAATTGCCAAGGAACAATGGCTGTCATTTAAAACAGCAGCTTTAAAGTTCCTTCCCCACCAGTTACTGCCATTGTCATCCCCTGTTCCACATCAAAGCAGCAGGAGCTCCCGGGAGAGAGAGGAGAGGTGGCCTCAGTTCTTCTCTGTGCTGTGGATGAGCTAGTCTGCTGGTACTTCTCCACACCTGTCCTCTGGCTGGGTGAGACCTTCTCTGAGAAAGAGGGGGTGTTCCCAACCTTGGCCCCTGGGAATTCTCTTCTAGCCTAGGACCTGAGGGGAAATGGGGCTTCGAGGCCCACAGGGATGGGGACTTGATCTCACTGACTGTTCTCAGCATGGGGAGGGTGGATCAGGGAGTGTGGGGCAGGAAGAGGCCTGCATCCCAGGCATGTGGTAAGAAGGGGTTGTGGGTGAGTCTAGGGGCTGGCTTAGGAGTCTTGGTGTGGGCAGTTCATGCTGGCCCCAGAGACTTTGGGAATGTGTGTCTGAGCAAGGAGGACCAGCTGGCATTGCCTGTTCCCATGCTGGCTGTGATTCTTTGTTCCCTGTCATTATCCGCTCCACTCTCCATACCCTGGGAGCTCTTGTGGCTACTCTGAGGGCACAAGGGAGGCACAGACAGTGTCCCCATGGAGCAGGGTCAGCTGGAGCAGATCCTTCTGGCCTGTTGGTACAGAGCCAGGAAGGGGTTCGTCTGCTTTCCCATGGGGACAGCAGATGCAGCTGGAAGGGAAATTGCATCACAATGGAAGGATAGGCCTTGGCCAGGGTCCTGGACCAGAAAGGGCCCTTTTCTCCTCTTCCTGGTTGGACCATTGCCTTCTTTCCTCCTGGACTGAAGATCTGAGTGTGTTTGAGAAGACAGGTGCTTGTTCTGTGTCCCTCCAGTGTCTGGCTGGATCCAGCGAAGGGAAAGAGAGGCTGGGGTCCTCAGGGCCATGTCTGGAAGGAGGAATTCAGGCTGCAGAAAGGCAGAGCCCAGGAGGGCACTCCTGCCTCCTTTAGGCAGTACAAGCTTCTCAGGGACAGGTTTCCAAAAGTCACTAGGTCTCTGGAGAAACTCATTTCCAGGGCTCCTTTGAGGTCTCACTGTCAAATCCTCACAGCCTTTCCTCCTTGATGCTCAGTGCCCTTCAACCTGGATCCCCATCTCCACCCTCCTCTTTGTACTTTCCCCTTTGCTCTGTCTCCCACTGCCCCTTTGCTCCTCTGGGCTTTCCTCCCTCTCTCCCCTGCAACTCCCTTTGCAGCTTCCCTTCTTTCTGTAGTCACTCATACACACTTTGGACTTTGTATGCATTGGTTTGCATGGGAGGAACACCTGGGCTTTCTTGGCCTCTGCAGTCTTGTTCCTTGGGCTGCTGCCAGTTCCTCATGGGGGCAAAACTATGCTCACTTGCCTTGGGTGGCCTGAGCTGTGGACACCGGACATTTTTCACTTCCTGACAAAGGAGAGTTTTTTCACACCTGAGTTTTGTTCACATGTTTTGTTAAGTCTTATAAAAGAAGATGTAGTTATTAAATCCTCTTTGTTACACATTTAATGAGTTATGTTGGCTGAAAGCCATAAAATGGTGCAAAACCATGATAGCCTGGAAAAATATTGTAATCTTCTGACCGTATTGTAGCTTTGGCCATGCTCAGAGCTGTGCTACTGTCTTTACCAGGCCCTGGAGGCCTGGTGTGTTTCCATGGGCCTTAGGATGAACCCGAGATCTAAATGCATCCTTCTTTGCTAAATGTCTGTTTTGAAACTCTGCCCAACGGTGGATTTTCAGTAGAATCCCAGGGCTATAAGGCTTTAAGTTCAGATTATGTGCTCCATACCCTTCCTGGCGATCAGCTGTGCATTTTACCCACCTCGGGGATATATTTCTACCTGTTTTAAGTGCTCACAACAGGAGAGTTCATGGCCATCTGGTTCATCCACATGCCCCTACCTCTCACCACTGTGTGCCTCAATGGTCCCCTCCTTTTGACTGTCCCACCCCTCTGGCAGTCTGCTTTGACCCTAAATCTATAGCCACAGCACACCCTGCCACTCCCACCCTGGCAAGCAGCTTTTCACAGATGGCTCTGTCAAATCTAACGGGTTCCGAAGATGTTACTGGATTTCTGCAGCCCTCTTGTGCCAAGACCATATGGGGCTGCAGGAGAGAAGGGCAGAGGGTCAGTCACTTATTCCCCCCCTCTGCCCCCTATCTCCTTTGGGCACCTTCTTCATGGTATTTTAGGAATTTCTTGGTGGTGAAGTGATCGGAATTTGAAGAGGATTTTTGTAGGTGCATCCAACTGCAACAGAATGAATCAGCCTCATCAGGAGGAGAACTGAAGGCCTGAGAATACACAAAAGGAATATTTGGAGAGGGTGAAGTCATGTTCCTTGGAGACTTTGGGTGCAGGTGTCCATGTCTATGCAGTAGATGTGGTGTATGTGTGTGTTTGTGCATGTGTGTGTGAAAGAGAGAAAGATACATACTTACTTAGGCACCCTAATTATCGATTGGTATTGTGCAAAGAATGACTAGGCCTGTCTTCAGCACTGGGCTCCTGTCATGGGATAAGGGACAGGGGACAAGAAAAGCAGCAAAACAATGAGGTATAAGTGGAGAAGAGTGCTGGACCAGGTTGGGGTACCTGAGCCCTAGGGCCGACCCTGCTGCCCACTGCTGTGAGAATATGGGTGAGTTGCTTTCCCTCTCTGAGCCTCACGGTCTCCTTCCATACTGTCAGAGGGCAGGTGGGGTCACTGCCAACTCTGACTTTCTATGACTGTCCCATCTGAAGAAGAGGAAGCAAGTGGAGCTGGGTTCAGGAGGGAGAGGAAGAAAGAGAGCAGAAATAGACAAAGCTAAGGAGAAGAGGAAGGCGAAGAAGTAGAATAGAAGATGAAAGCAGAAGTGAGAGAAGTGGGGAAGAAAGGGAAGACAAAGGGAAGGTGAAAGCTTACCTGGGGGACTTTGTCAGCAAAGGCAGGAGAGGGAAGCACTTGTGAGGTGTGGAATCCAGGAGGTGGTGAGTGCTGCTGCCCTGTGTGACTCATGGGGCCTAGCCAGCCCTGGGTCACCCAGAGAAAGCCAGAGGAGGCCATGGGTGCCCCTGGAGACTCCTCGGGGCATGCAGGGGGTGGTGGTGTGAGCAGCCTCTCACAGTGGAGCTGGAAATGGAGAGAAGTGACGGACATGTTTTGGGGGTAAAATACACAGATTTTAGTGATGGGTTGGCTGTGGGAAGAAGGAAAGAGGGAATTGCCAAAGATGACATCCAGGTTTCTGACTTTTACAGTCAGTGGGTGGTGGGGGTTACTTGTTGAAATGGGAAAGATTTGAAGATTATCACTTTGGGTTGACTTAGAGATGGCTATGAGACTTGCAAGTGAGTGTTGAGAAAGAGATTGGATATGTGGATCTGGGGCTCGGAGGAGAGGTCTGTGTCTGAATTTGAGATGGAAGGTCATAGACACAGTTACACAGATGGTGAACCTGCCTGCAGAAGCTCCATAGCCCAGCAGTATTCTTGACCCCTTCTTGTATGGATGGAGAAGAGAAGGCTTTGGTCTTCCCTGCCCAGGGCCAAAGCAGGGGTGGAAAACAGAGACGTGGGTTCCATGTAGGAGCAACTTCACATCGCCTGCAGTGCATTGCCCTCAGCCAGGACCGAGAGCCCATCCATCATGGAGTCCTTGCTGGGAGCCCATACTCAAGCCTCCAGATCCTTCGCTGCAACCAGCCACTACCAAAACTGAACCCTCTTGGAGTGTGAGCAGGCACACATGTTCCTCTCCTGCCTCTCACTCAAGGCTCCCATGCCAAAAAATAGTGGTGTCCTTACTGCAGCCCTAAGGTGATGTTGGGCTGGGCTAGGTTGGAGCTCCCAGCATGTGATGGGTCTGAGATTACTGGGAGTAACTGTGCGATAGAAGGGCACAGGGCCTGGCTCACAGGAGGTGCTCCATGCACATGTGTAGACTGAACAAATGTCGGCATGAGTCGGTTTGACTGCAGCCTCTTGTGAGTGGAGGAATAGGATTCTGCTTGATGATTTAGGAGCTCAGCCAAGGCTGAGGAGCCCTTTGGGAGGAGATGATCTGTGTCCTGGTCTTGATCCTCTGCAGTCTCCCTCTGGATTAAGTCAGCCCCACCATGAACCTGGCTGCGTGGTTTCCACTCTTCAAGGATTTGCTTTTACTGCACTGCCCTTTGGTGAGATGCCATCAGCCCGCACTGAGGAGGTTTAGAACAGCCTGTGAAACTCGGTGGTGTTTACTTTGAGGTTGTCACTGACGGAGTTCCTTGTATCACAGAATGTCCTCTCTGTGGGGCCCCAAGGGGAGGCGTTTGCCTCAGGCTTCCATATCAGGGACAGCCAGGCTTCTCTGAGCAATCATTTTGTTTGTCCCGTGGACCTCGTGACCTGTGTAACTCATCAGGTTTTCCTCATCCATTGACTGCTGTAAAATTGAGCTCCAATCACATGGCTTGGCTGTAGAAACTGAGTTGTTTTAGCCTCATCATGGGCTTCAATTTATGTCTTTACTCTTGGTTTGGCTTTCTCTTTCTCACCTGTTTTTCTTCAGAGATACTTTTGTTGCCTTTTCTCGTATTGTCAAACAATTATAGGTTCTCTATAAAAAGTTAAGAAAATGTAGAAAAGCATAAAGAAAAAAATGAAGTATTATAATCCCCAGCCCACTCCTTGTGACAATCTGTTAAATGTTGTGTTTAGCTTACCTGTGTCTCCTATACATGAGTCCACAACACGTATGTGTGTACACATACACATGTATGCATGCACATTCACAATAGACAGAAACTTGACCGTATTATCCGTGGTGTTTAGTAACTCTTTTAAAAGTTTAGCAATACATACATATTTTACCTGTTTGCTTATATATCTTTTAGTATTTTACATAATCCTTGCAAGCCACCTTAAATCTTCTAGAATAGAATGGGTTATAAATATAAAATGTAAGATTTAAGGCAGAGACGTCCAGGCAGGCTTTGAAACCCAAATGGAGGAAAAGCCTGTAGCAAAAATCTAGAGAAGAGCCTGGAGAGGCTCCCCCAGGGGCCAGAGGCTCTGGACTGGTGTGATGGAGCTGCCTTGCATGGGCTGCCTCTGGTCCTTGGAGGGTTTCAGACACACTGGAGAGAAGTTCAGAGGTGCCCATTAGATTGCACAATCACAATGGAAGAAACTCACCTGCAGAACCAGTAGACAGAGCCTTGGGGTAACTGCATGGTGATAAAGATACAGAAACATGCACCCTCTGATACCCACCATTCATCTGCACAGAGAATCAGAAGTCACCTCAAAGCAGCAAGATGGCTCCTGGTACAGACTGTCATAACCTGATTGAGTACTAACTATAATGGGGATGATATCTTAGAAATTCCTTCTGATAAATTTTTTCAATATCTGTAGGCTGTTTTCTTTTCTGTAGTCCTTCCACCAATGATGCCATAGGAATGGGGGGAGGAAATATACCCCAGAGCAAGGAAAAAGAAAGCTAGCATCTAAAGAAGCTTCTGTCCCACTGCAATAACTCATGCTATTGAGCTCTCATATGGTGCCTGGCACTCTGCTGAGTGTTTTATGTGTTTTCATCATCCAGTCTACAAAGGAACCCCATGAGTGCAGATGCCCATGGGCAGTGGATGGGGCTGAGCACCAGGAAACTCTGAGGTGCATTCTGACTGTGGGGCCAGCACTTGGCCTCCCAGGAGCCTGCCTTAGTTGAGCCCTACAACTAGGGCTCATAATATACCCATTTTATGGCTATCACAATATTATATCCATTTTATGGATGATCACATGGAGGAAGAGAGGAGTCAGGTAACTTACTCAAGGTCATGTAGCTACTAAAGGGTGGAATCAGGATCCCAAGTCAGGTGTCCTGACTATAGACAGCACCCTTAATCCATGAGGCTCCAGGGCCCACACAGGAATACAAATAAGGATGCCTTCTGGTTCCTGGAGGCAGGTGGAAAGCAGGAGAGGAAGGCAAAGGTGGAACTGAGTGCTAGTGTCCCAGCACTCCACCTTGGGGTTGGGAAAGGTGGTGGGGTGTCATGGGCTTTGAGGCCTCTAGACAGATTTATGGGCATGAGTGTGTGGAGAGCACCAGCAGACAGGACCAGGCCTGGAGTGGGACTTCATGGGGGAGCAAGGTGGCAGTGTCTAGATACCCCCTGGCCCAATGAACCAGGCAACCTATCCTCCCCTCAGTGTGGGTGGGGCAGGAGCAGACAGCCACAGCTCATGTTCCCCACCATGAGGATAGCTTGGCTTTCCTGCACCCCACTCCTTGAGGTTATAGGAGAGAGAGCAAATGATTCTGAGTACATCTGAAAAGAGATCCTTTTTCATGGGAAATAATGGAATTTTTAAAAACTTTACAGTATATTTCTTTCTGCCATCAATAGAGCTGGAGGCTGATGAACAAGAAACAAATCGTAGAACTGTTTTACCCAGTACGGTAGCCACCAGCCACATGTGGCTGCCAAGCAACTGAAATGTGGCTAATCCCAACTGAGAGGTGCTGTCTATGTAAAATGCACCCTTGCTTCTGAAGACTTAGTATGAAAAAAACAGTGAAATGTCTTGATAATTTTTAGTCTGATTACATCTTTAAGTGGTAATACTTTCGACATAATGGAATAAGTAAACTAAATCATTAAAATTAATTTCACCTTTTTTTACTTTAATGTGACTAAAAAATTTTAAACTGCTATGTGATCTGCATTACATTTCTGTTGGACAACACTGTTTTGGACAAGGAAGAAGGTTGTAAAAAAGAAAAAGGAAGGTGTGCTGTTTGCACATCTCACTGAACTGTGTGAATTTCTATTGCATAAAATGCATCTAAAGAAGGTTTGTATTCTTCCAGAGGCAGTGTTTAGGCAGGTTCTTTTGGTTGTGCGAATTGAAACCTTCTCAGGCGACCAGGGTGGGGTGTTGTGGAAAGGGCCTGATGCCGGGAAACCAGGGGAAGCCAAGTGAGCCAGCCTTGCAGGGCAGGGCAGTGGAGAGCTCAGCTAGGGCAGGCTCCTGGGAGGCCAAGTGCTGGTCCCACAGCCAGCATATGCCTTGGAGTTTCCTTGCACTCAGCCCTTGTCTGCTCCCCACTGGCATCTGCAGTCCTCTCAGTATCTCTTCTTCCATCTGAGTTCCTTCCTCTTCTCTGCTTGTCCCAGTGCTGTCTTATGTCTTCCCTGAGCCTCGGCTCCTCCTGCTAGCTGCCTCATACTTGCAGGTCTTGGTCTCCTACTTTCAATACAGGCAAGTCAGGTTGGTGTGATCCCCCCTTCTCACCAGGATGTGTGTGGGCCACTGACAGGCTGAGGATGTCAGCTCCGGGGTTCGTGCCCACTCCAGTCCACTTAGCAGCTTCCCCCTCTGCAGATTCCAGCTTGGCATATGCCTCTGAGCAGGGGAAGGGAAGTCGGATCTGGTGGGTACTGTGGCTGATTGGGGGTGAGGGCAGTTACTCATGGGGATAGAAACAAAGACTGGCAGTGCCCACCCCAGGACTATGCTGGGAGGCAGTGCTCCCTGCAAGCACCTGTTCCAAAGTGACACCTAGTACATCCCAAGGGTGCAGATGAAGGCACAGCCTGCTGGAGCCTGGTGCCACTAAATCTTTAAATGTTATCCTTTATTTCCCCCATCTCTGTTGGACAATGCGAACCACCATGCAGCTGGTCTACAGGGAGAGGGATGTGCTGATGGACCTAAGTAGGTATTCTAGCTACCTGGATAAGTACTAGTTTCATTCGTAAGAAACACATTGGCACCTTGGTTTACACATCAGCCTTTGTGAATGTTGTTAGCATGAGTCAACCCCCCTATTACCACAAGCTGTGGGTCTGACCTGGTGGGGGTGATTTCATGAAGGATGGAAGCACCTTAGCAGGCTTCCTGGAAGCCCTCTAGAGGTTCATAGCTTGTGATAGTCTCCACCTAAGATTTAAGAACTCTTTCAGGCTGAGGACTGTTTGTTTCTCTTGCTCTTAATGGCACATTTTATTGTCCCATCATCATCATTGCTGTTATCTCCAGAATGCTCCTATAGATTGGGGTGATATGTACTCCTTGCTTGGGGCCCCAGAAGCCTGTTTTATTTCCATTGTAAATGCTCATTTGGTCCCCTATGTGGTAAGACTTGATGCTGATGCTTTGTATGTGTGTCTGAGCACTGGCAGTGGCACGTGGGAGGGCGTGTGGGGCTGCCATAGCTGAGTAAACAGGGGGAATGTATCTGATGTCCAGGTAATTACTGTGGAACATCTGCTAAATATGGGGTCTCATTGATGGCTGGCATGTTAGGCAGGGAAGTGATGATGTGTTTGCACTCAACATGGCAAGGGATGATTTAAAATCTGTTTCCATCAGCAGCCCACAGAGCAGCCCCAGTGTAAATTAAGGAGCCTGGAGCTTATACCTGAGTGCCAAATCACCTCCAGAAAGGGCCACAGAAAGCATCTCTGCTCTGGAGAGGCTGCCAGAAATAACAGCCTTTCCAGAGCAGAGATGCTTTCTGTGGCCCCCAAAGGAATGATAGACCCTTTGGAGCTGGTCAAATCCACTCGTCCTGCTGCTAAGGACACTAAGGTGGAGCAGGGAAGGAGCTGACCAGAGTCAATGGCACAGCTGGAGCCAAGGCCAGCTGGCCAGACTTTACAGCCAGGACAGTCCACAGTGGGTCCCCAGAGCCCAGCCTGCCTTGGCAGAGTCCCTCAGGGGCACTTGCTGAAGAGACTGGGCCCCTTCCCCACTGGGTGAGAGTCCCTGGGTGGAACTTCAGCTGATTCTGCCACACCACCACCTACAGGGAAAAGCGCTTATATCACAGCTGCCCTGCCCACATGGTGACTGAAGTGAGCTGAGATAGATGGACCAAGGGAAGCAGGAATTAAGGGTGATTTATTTTCCAGTTTGTAGGGCTTTTCCTTTTTTCTATATACTTCCAAGAGGTGGAAAAACACCTTGGACTTCTCCCTGGTTTCTTGAGCCCTTCTCATCAGGATCTGGCAGTTAACTGGTTTAGATTCTGACACAGGGACGTGTGATATTATATTTTTTCTGCTCCTTGTCTCTGTAGTTGCACCCCCCTTCGATCTCACTGTGTGATGGTGACCAGCCAGCAGAGAAGAGTTCCTTGTAGACGTGGTCTCAGGGTCAGTTAACCAAGAGGCTTAAGGGAAACTCACCTTGGGCAGCAGCCAGCCCTCACCCACACAGCCATCCTGCTGGATGTCAGCTTGGGATCAGTAGGAGATTTCTAGCTTGTTCAAGGCCATTCTGGCCAAGGTGTGTAGCAGGTCTGGGTCCTGATCTGGGTCCAGTGGTCTCAGACTTGGGATCTCCACAGGGCTCAAACCAGGGTGTTGCTCTATGAAACCTGGTGTCTGCAAACCCCTGGCTGAGACCCCACTGAGCCTTCCACTGGAATCTGCAGTGACTAGTCACAGGGCTTCGTCTCATCTTCCCTCTGAGCTTCAAGACCCTGACTTCTGTCCTCATGGAGCCTGCCAGCTGCCCCATTAGGACTTTGAATTTCTCTTACCCAAGAGCAGTCATTCATCCAATTAACAAGCAGTTTCTTTTGTTTGCCCTTTTTAGGTTAATGATTTTGGTTAGAAAATCACTAAATTCGTTTTTTGTGACTCCTCTTCCATAAATTGTATAAATTTCTATGCGCGTACAAATTTATATGGCTGCAATCACAATTTGGTATCTTGCTTTTATTCTCTCCATCGTTCTGTTGTTAATCTTCTCTTTATATAACCTATAATTTTCATTTTTTGATGTCTTTGCGATAGCCCATCAAGTGGTTGTATAATATTTAACTATTTCCCAGTTTTGTGAAACTGGAAATAAATATGTATTCTGCCCTTTTTCATATGGCTTTTTCTTTTGCTAAACACTGAAGATTGTATATTTTTTTGAATACCTTTTAGCCGTTGAAAGTGCAGAGCTGTGTCATATTCAGCTCTAACAGAAGGGATGGACACACACGCAGACACACACACAGAGACACACACAGAGATACACACACGTATACTGGGAAAGGGGCACAGGGACCTGCTGACCCCTCAGCCAGCCTCTCATTCTGGGATCATCTCCGCCACATTCAGTGTTAAGGACTCTTATGTTAAAGATACGTGGTTTTCGTGTTCTCTGGCACCTAAGTGTAGACCAACTGCTTCATCTGGTACCCAGCCAAGGAAAGGGGCCATCTGTTCCTAGGCTGCTTGGAGACATGGAAAGATGACACATTGTCTCCAGCACAGTGACCTCCTTAGGGATTTTCAAGGGCAGTTTTGACTATATGCACCTTCCACCCTAACGCTGGCATGAGAAGCAACTCCACTTTACGCTTTAAAAAAGATTTCTCAACACTGTCCTGTGAGTGACATTAGAGCCTCTCGTGAGCCATTGCAATCCCCAATACACCCTGGCTCATCCCAAGATTTAATAGGTGGAAGTAGTACTGCAGGGTTCACTGTTTCATTTGCATGTGTTTGCTGCATGTTTTGTTATACCAAGTGTGTTTCTCTAAGAAGCACTTAGTAATTGCCTGGATATGGAAGATGCAGTGAGTGGAAGAGTGCAGGGAAGAAGAGGGCCCTGGGAGGAAGCTGGGGCATTGGAACACCAGTTAGAGGGCAGGGCTAGGTCTACAGATGTTGGAATCATAGTGCTAAAGGCGTGAGTGTGGTGAGGAATGGGGCAGGGTGAAGGCTCATATGTACAGAGTGACATTAGGGTTGGTGGAGGGGCAGGAAAAATGAAGAGATGTCAAGTAGGAAGATGATAATGCCGTTCAAGAGTTCTCAAGGGCCAGGACATTTAAAGAGAAAGCAGCTGAGTACATCTGATGTGGCCAAGACGGCCAGGGGTGGAGAGAGCAGCGGCCAGGAGACAACCTTGGCAGGCCTGTTTCCTGGCACAGTGGTGTGGACTCCACAGTTTGCGGGATGAGGAGGGAGTGTGAATGGGCAGGGAGGCAGTGAGCCTCCAAGTGTGGACTTGAGACTTTCAGCAACCAGACTTAGAGAATTTGCAGTACCAGCTAGAGGAGGCAAACGGATTTCAGAATAAGGAAAGTCATGCCACCTTCCAGAAAAGAAAATTAAGCTGGGGGAAAAGTGTGTGAAAGAGTTAGGGAAGGGATTGGGGCAAGGAGTGGGGGAGTGTGAGGGAGCGAGAGGGATGATAAGGAAACGGGAGGAGAAATCAGACCCCACAGAGATGGGAAAATGTGTTTAGTACTGTTAGGCTAAAAGAATAGCTTGTTTGGGGTGGGAGAGGGGAGAGCATCAGGTCAAGTAGCTAATGCATGCGGGGTTTAATAGCTAGGTGACGGGTTGACAGGTGCAGCAAACCACCGTGGCACACATTTACCTATGTCACAAACCTGAACATCCTTACATGTATCCTGGAACTTAAAATTTAAATTAAAAAAAGAATAGCTTGTGTGTTATATGGTCCTCAAGCTTCTGCTCTCAGTCAAGCCTGGGTATTCATTTTGGAGGGTTGAAGAGGAGTCCTGACACACATGAACTTAGCAGCTTCCCATGAAGGTCTGAAGGTGGGGCTTTGCTGCACAGTGATTCCTGACAACATTGATCTTGGCCTTCTTGTGCCCTGTGCTCAGTTAGCTCTCAGATCCCCAGATCTTTCCAAGCATCATAGGTGAGGAAAGGGGGACGGTGAGGCCTGTGGGTGAAGCTCCCTGGGCATCTAGTGCTGGGCTCAGGGCTGGGAGAAGCACCTGGCTTGCTGGGCAGCTCTTTGGAGGCAGGAACAGTTGGTGCAGGTTTGGAGCTGGTGGGGGGATGATGGAGAGGGACAGGGGAGAGAGAAAGAGCAGTTTGAGTTGGGTCCAAACAGGTTAGGGTATTCCATGGGTGCATGGGTGTCCATAGTCTGTCTTCATGGAGCCCTAAAACAGACTTACATATATCCAAACACAGTTCTTTCCCTAGGGGTACAAGCCTGCTTGGTCGTGGATTTATTTTTCTAAACAAGCTGCTATTCTTTGTTTTGTTCAAATCTTGTAAGCTCAAAAAGAAAAAAAAAAGAAAAAGAAAAACATCCAGAGTAAAACTTTAATTAAATCGAAACACTAGTTAAAATATATCATTAATTAAAGCACTAATTAAAGTGCTCCTAACAAGCAGCAGCCAGTACTGCTCAGGGTTGGAAGATCCAGTTGGTCGCCGTGCTGGCCTGGGGCCCTGGGAACAAGACACCCCTTTTGCTGTGTGCTCCAGCCCCATGGCACAGTTTATGACCCTCCCTTGACTCCTCCTGGAGCCCACAGGGGCTGTCCTTGTGGGGCCTGGTGTAAGAAAGACTATGTGACACGCAGGGCTTCTTGTGTGCCACATCTGACAATCACCTTGACTCAAAGCCACACAGCCATGTGTGGGTGCTGCTTTTTCTTCCCTTTGGCCCAGTGGAGTTTGGGGCCATCCTCAGTGGTGTGGCTTTTCTGAAAACCACTCTGTGTATGTCTCTGTGTGGCATTCCTACAGGGGTTCCTGGACAGAAGCTGGGGTGGATCCTGGGTTCCCTTGACCTCATGGCCTCATGCCACCTGGGTTCTCCCACCTGCCTTCTCGCATCTTACCCCATGCCTGTGCATACACTGTGCACACAACCTCTGTCTTATGCCACACAGTTTCCTAGCTAACTGGTAAATTATTGCAAGGAATGAAGACGTTTCTTTAAAGCTGTCCCCTGGTCTCAGTGCTCACCAAGGCCCTGTTAGGTGCATCTTCTCATTGTTCTTGTGTATCTGCTGGTCTGAGCTGGCCTGTTTTGCATCATACTGCTGTTACTTATGTACCATCCAATGAAATTTATTTGTATATGTCAGAGTTTAAGATAAGAAATAGGATTAATTGGCCAGGTGCAGTGGCTCAGGCCTGTAATCCCAGCACTTTGGGAGGCAGAGGCAGACAGATCATGAGGTCAGGAGTTCAAGACTGGCCAACATGGTGAAATCCTGTCTCTACTAAAAATGCAAAAATTAGCTGGGCATGGTGGTGGGCACCTGTAATCCCAGCAACTTGGGAGGCTGAGGCAGGAAAATCCTTTGAACCAGAGAGGCAGAGGTTAGAGTGAGCCAAAATCACGCCATTGCACTCCAGCTTGGGCAACAAGAGCAAAATTCCATCTCAAAAAAAAAAAAAAAAAAAAAAGAAAGGAAAAAGAAGTAGGATTAAGTTGCATCTTTCTCGTGTTGTAGACTGTGTATTTTTAAGGATAGCAGTTGACCTTTGCTGATACATTTTTATAATTAGTCATTAACTCAAACTTTTAGAATATTTTACTCTTTTGAGAGTTCTATTTCAACAGGAAATGTGTGTGAAAGAGACCCTCTGATCTGTGCCTAGAACTTCCCACCTTGGGGGTTGGGGGGAGAGGCTGGGATCATGAGGCTATGACCTGAGCTCCTGCCTACCTGGTGCAAGCTCGCTTCATGAGCAGAAAGTTCTTAGGAGTAAATCAATAGCCTCATGTGCACTTTCTTTTAAACCCAGTGCCCTTAAGTGGCAGCAAGTGCCACCAGGAACAAAAGGAGGAAGAAATTAGGTAAAAGGAGAATCAATATTGGTGCTAGGTTTTTAAAGACTTAATAGTCTTTTACGATACTTGGTTTGGGAGAATGGTAGCTATTACTTCAGGGCTTTTGGAGCAAGTTTTTAGAAACTCAACCTTTTTTCATTTGCTCTTTTACTACAGAGCCTGAAATAGAACAGGTAGTATAGCCTGCAAAGCATGACTTCTTCTTTCTTGCTAATGTTGCATCTTCATATCCATTTTCATATATAAAATGGAGCTCAGGAAAGCCAGGCCTGCCGTGCTGGCATCCTGTCATGTCCAGCTTCCTCCTACGCCCCAGACTGCTTTCTAACCCTGGCTCCTGGGTAGTTAAAGCAGATAATAAAAGTGGGGGAACTTGGCTACATCTTCCTCACAGCCACACAATAATTTTCATCAGGGAGGCTGGTGATGGTGGGGTTCAGGGACAGAGGGGTGGGAAATCTGCAGCATCCTTGCCAGTGTCAGGATGACTGACAGCTGTCTAATTGGAAAAATGCTCTCAGGAAAGCAGCACATCCTGTCCTCTCTCCTCTAAGAAAAGTAGACGATAGTTTAGCCGCAACCCTGCCCCCTAGCATGGGGCCTTTGTATTTTTTATGTGCCTCCACTGGCCTCTCTTCTGAGCCACCACTGCAGTTCATGTCTTTTGTATGGGGTTCTGTTCATCTCCTTTCTTTTCATCCCCCTGTTTTATGGGTTCTGAAATGTGTAGCTGTCCTAGTGTCAGGAGAAGGTTCCCAAAAGCCAGGGGTCTCATTCCAGGCCATATGGAAGTGTTCTTGACTTCAGAAAGGGGCTGGCCTGTTTCTTCCCTCAAGAGGTAGCTTGCCTTCCCTCTGTCTGGATACCTGTGTACACACATTCTTGCCTCTGCAAGCCCCTTGTGCTCTCCTGCTGTCCTTGGCCTTTTCTAAACCTTGTCTCAGGTCTGACTGACAATTCCCTCTCATTCTGTTTTGCCCTCTCTCCCTCCCTCTCCTTTTCTTAATAGTTCTATTTCTCTACTAAGCCATAGACTCAGAGTAAAAAGACATCAGTAAACCTGAAGGAGGGAAATGAATTATTTTATCTCTCTAAAACCTTTTCCTGCTTTTGCTTTTCTGAAACCCTTTTCTACTTGCTTTCCATAAGAACCAAAATATTGCGGCAAGCTGGGGACAATCTCATCATGGCTGTGAAAGAGGGAGGCAATATGTCAGGGGGTGGCATAGTTTGTTTGTTTCTTCAGCACAGCAGATGTTTTTGCAATACTCATTCCCTGCCAGCCCGGGTTGGCATAGAGGTGGTGAATACAGCTCATGGGTCTGTCCCGGCATGGCTCACATCCACTACCCAGTGTATGCTCCAGACCGGGGTCCCTGAATAGGCCTCCAAGAGGTCAGGGAACTGAGATGTTCTGTGTGTCAGTGAATTTTCCATGAAGAATTTCTACAGTTTTCCTCAGATTCTCGAAAAGTTTCAAGATCTAAGACTGGTTTTCAAATTTTTTTTACTATGACCTATAGTAAAACATATGCATCTCGATCCTGTCTCACTCACGTATATGTGTGTGTGTGTGTGTGTGAGTGTGTGACAGAGAGAGAGAGAGAGAGAGTTGTTTTCTGGATAGATATATATGTATCTAAAACAAAATTCCCAAAACAATGCTTACCCTTTCTACATGTAAATCAATGTGGTATTTTCTATTTTGTTCTCCTTTGATTCTATTATAAACTTCCTTATTTTATTTCATTGAAAAGTACTAATTGCAACCATGAAATTGATTTCATGTCTCAGTAATGAGCCACAGCCTGCACACTGAAATACACTGATCTAAAGGAAAATGCTAGGAATCACTGATCTGGGGACTCTCATACATCACTAGTAGGAGCATAAATTAGCACAGTTCTTAATGAGGACCTTTTGGCAATATCTATCAAATTTACAAATACATATACCCATTGACCCTGATGTTCCATTTCTAGGAATATATCTTACAGATATTCTTATACTTGTACAAAATTACGTTCAAGGTAATTCTCTGCTGTGTTATTTCTAATGGCAAAAGATTGGAAACAGCCCAAATGTCTATCATTATAGAACTGGTTAAATAAAACGGAACATCCACACAATGGAAGAATACTCTGCAGCTGTTTAAAAAGAAGGAAAAAAAAAAAAAAGGGGAAACTCTCAATCACCTAACTGGAAAGATCGCCAAGATGAATTAAGTCAAACAAGCAAGATGTAAAACAGTGTGTTTTAATACATTACCTTTTGGATGAAAAAGGGAATAATTAAGACTCTTTATTCATATTTGCTTGTATTAGGTTTAGCCATTTAAACTACCATTTTAAAAGGTTAAAATGGTAGGATATTGGGAAATTCGTATGGTTCAACATAATGTATGCATACAGGAAGGGGAAGTTAAGAAGCTAAGTTATCGGAGAAAGGTGGGAGGAGATTTCTCATTGGGACTTATTAAAAATAAGTAATCTCTGAGCAGGTGATTAATGGGAAAGGAATGGGGGTCACCCTGAGCTAAGGCAGAACCAAAGGCAGCCCCGTGCCAGAGTGAAGGGTAAGCAGAGGCTGCCTGCCCCTTGCCCTGAAGCCCCTGTGCTGATGCCCGGGTCACAGGGAAGGTCAGCCCTGGACAGTGGGCAAGAGTGGGAAAGGTGGACTGGCAGCTAAAGTCTGCTTCGGTTTACCTCCTTTGTCATTTCCTCTTTCTAGATGTATGTGAAAGATATGGTGAAAATAATTTAGAAGTTTAACTTCATCAAAATTTGAAATTTGAATGCAATTGTGTGTGACAGAGAGTGAGTCACTCAAGGAGTAATGACTGCTGTTGGCTGGAACAGGTGTGCTCTTTACTTCTCTAAGGTGGGCTTAAGAGGATCCAAGACTCCAGAAAACTGCTCATAGGCAGTGCCCACTTCTCTCATGCCCAGTACCTGCTGCCTGCTGCCCGCTGCCCGTTCCTGATGGTCAAGCTCTGTGAGATTCCTAAGGTCCTAGAGTCATCTGAGAAGCTGTCTTGAGTCATTGGCCACTGCTGGAGTGAGGGTACGGGAAGAACTTGGAATAGAGGTGGGGCCTGGTCTGTCCACTCCAAAGCTCTTGCTGATTTTTTTCAGGTTTCCAATGCCAAGGAGGAACCCTGGGCAGCTGACAGGGTGTGAAGGGGCAGCTAGGTTCTTGTAGGACACGTAGCAATATTTACCAAGGCACTTCACCACTTTGATGAAACAAATTTGTTTTCATCAGCATGTGGAAGACAGATCCTTCTCTCGAGGACAGAGGCACACACTCCAGGCTCCCAGAGATTCACATATGGACCTGGCCCTGTTTGTTCCTCACCCTGGAAGCAGAACTGCTAAAGGGAGCAGATACCCCTTTTGCCCACATATCTCTTAGAAAACTCCATAAGGGCAGAAAATCAACCTCAGAAGGCCTTTGGTAGGTAGGAATCTGAACTGCATGGGTCAGCCTGTGGCCACTGAGCACACTGAGCAGCCCATTGCGTCACCAGATATCTGGGGGCTGATCCCTTCCACTGAGAACAGGCAGTGTATGTGTGTATAGATGGGAGGGGGTGGCAGTGCTGGGAGGGCCATAGTCCAATTGCCTGAGAGAAGCTTCTTTTTATACTCTAGGTGTGGGCCAGTCCCTCTTGTGGGGCACATTCCTTCATGAGTCTTAGGAATGGCCTTAATTCAGTTACAGTTGATTCTAGTAGACAGAGACCTTTATTCTCCCTTCTAAAACACCATATGTGGATGTCTAAGTTATTCATTTAGGGGAGGTTTTACTCACCGTCTCATTTTCTGCCTATGTCGTACCTCACACCCCACTTCTCAGATGATGGAACCAGCATTTGGACTGTGCTCAGTACAGGGGTTGGTGCCATCCCAGTGGGTCTCTGTGCAGTTAATCAGGACATGCTGGGCAGATGGAGTGGAGCGTGTAGGAGCTGGGCAGGGGCCAGGTAGGAGGCTGCTTTAGAAGCTCCAGTGAGCAGCCCAAGGGCCTAGGTGGGAGGAACAAGCAGGTGACAGGGAGTGAGAGGTGCACTTGGCCTGGGGGAAGAAGGAAGCAACAGGCTTCAATAGCAGTGGACTGGCTATTACAGGTAAGAAGACAGACATAAATCCAGTTTCAACTTGGTGCTGGAAAGTGGGATGGGGAAGAGTCTTGAAGAAAAAAATACCAGATGAGTTCAAGATTGTATTCCAATTTGTCTTACGATAGGGATGGAGGTTCCCGTTCTCCATCTCCCTCAGCTCCTGTTACTTGCCCTTGTCAGTTCACTTCATGTTTGGAATTGCAGAGTAGACTGGTCTCCCAGGTCATTGAGGGAAACACTGTGGGAATTGTGTGCTAGAGTTCCCAACTCATGGGCTCTGGAAACAAGTTTCTTCAGTATGTAATGGAAAAGGAACTGGGAGAATTGGGAGAGAATTGGAACCAGCAGAGGGTATACTCTGAGGACAGTGAGTAATGACCTCTGAGCGTGAAGTTCAAGGACATTTGAAGGAGGAACTCAGATTCCACTGTAGCCAGCAGAGAAGACTAGGGTTAGTTGAGTCACTGACGGATGAGTTAAGGTGTAATGAAAAGATACCAAATTGTACTTAAGTGCTTATCTTTCTTTGCCTCTTGTTCTTAAATTATATATCAGATTTTTAAATGTGGACATGATTAATGCTACTTAAGATCTCTGGGGTGGCTGCTGTATCAAAGGGTTATATTTTAACTTAAAATGCATAACTGAGAGGAGGCTCTTACAATTTTTTATCAGTTAATCACTCATGCATAAAGCTCAGCTGTTTGGACCCTAAGGCCATAGACAGGGGCACCACGGCCCTATGGGTGGTAATTTACCCTCATCACCACAGAGTAGTTTGGAGAAAATGAACTACCCCCTAAGTGCTGCTGCTGTAATGTGCAATGAAGGTTACAAGGAATATAGAGGATCTTATGTTTTTTCCAAGAAGGAAAAATGTTTTGGAAGGTGAGATGGGAGAGAGGAAGTAAGGTGCTTATGCCAGGGGAGGGGGAGATCTTAATCTCCAGGTACATCAGGGAGAGGCCATGGAGAAGCTGATCTTTGAAGAGGGGGAAGGATCTTGGAGGGCTTGAGAAGTGGAATACCGAGTGCGAGCCCGACTCAGTTCAGTTCAGTAGACATTTATTGAGACCTACTATGTGTCAGGTTCTGGAGATGCAGATAGGAAATAATAGGACATATTCCTGGCTTCAAGTTGAGCACCAAATAACGGGGGAAAAGCTGGCAAATAATGGATATGATACACTTGTGGCTTACACAATAATAGACATTTGCACAAGGCACAATAGGGACCTCCCCGATGGGAAAAGAATGAATCCATGCAGTGGGCCTTGCTGTTGTGCTGTGCCCACAGCCATCCTGTGCCACTGCCACTCGGTGCGTTTGAGGCTCTAGGCCTGCAGGGCCTGATAAGCTCTTACCTGAGACACGAGTAATTGGGTTCAGATCCTATCTCTGCCTCTTACAAGTTTTGTGGCCTTGGGCAAGCCGGTTAACGCTTCTGTGCCTCAGTTTCCTCACAGTGATACTTCACAGGGTTGTTGAAAGGATTAGATGGTGTTACAATAGTGTTAGCTTTGATGATGGTGATGATTTTGATGTGGAGGAGAAAGAGGAGGGGGAAGAGAAATATAGTCTAGGAAGCAAAACTGGAAGGGAGGATTTTTTTGTTTTTGTTTTGAGATGGAGTCTTGTTCAGTCACCCAGGCTGGAGTGCTGTGGCATGATCTTGGCTCACTGCAAACTCCACTTCCCGGGTTCAAGTGATTCTCTTGCCGCAGCCTCCTGAGTAGCTAGGACTACAGGCACCACCGTGCCTGGTTAATTTTTTTGGTTTTTAGTAGAGATGGGGGTTTCACCATCTTGATCAGGCTGGTCTTGAACTCCTGACCTCAAGCAATCCACCCGCCTCAGCCTCCCAAAGTGCTGGGATTATAGGCGTGAGCCACACGCCCGGCTGGAAGGGAGTTTTTAGAGAAGAAAAAGCCAGGCAGGTGATAGAAATCCCAACCCACCTGGGTTAAGCAAACAGGGCATTTATGAACAGTACACCAGAAGGGCTGAACAGTGCCATGGATCTAGTTTCTTGCTGTGTCTCTGTTGGTTGCTCTTTCTGGGTTGATGCCATTCTCAATAGACTCTGCAAGACCTCACCATGATAGCTGCTTCCTGGGACTACACCTTCCAGGGGGAATTCAGTGAGAAATAGTAGCAAGAGTTTTTGTTCATGCACTCCCAGGAAGAGCCCTTGGATGGACCCTGGGAGGGTTAAGCCTATGTCCAATTCTGAACCATTCGCTGAGGTCAAGGGGATGTGATGTCCTGGTTGGCTGAGTGGTTGGAGGCCATTCAACTTTGGTCATCTGAAACACACCTTCTGCAATTTCCACCTCTAGCTCCTTTTAATGGAATAAGAACTTTAAGACTCTAAAGCAATTTGAGTGCAAACTCGGCCAGATTTTTAATGACATTTTGTTTCTGATCTTTTAGCTTTGTCTGATCCTATACAAGAGTGATAGCAGGTTTTTTTTTTTTTTTTTTTTTTTTAAGCAACTTGCATTTGTTGTGTCTTTCCAAAGCATTCAATTTATTGTCATAGAAGCCACAGCTCTTTCTTTTTACATTCATACTTTATTGGTTTATTAATATTTAATTAAGTATTTATAATGACAAATATTGCTGGCAAACAGGTGTGGGGACAAACACAGCAGACCTTGGGTAAGCATTCTATTTAACTTATGGGGCTCACATGCAAGGGTGTCCTCGAGCCACTGCAGGTCTGTGAACACTGGGTCTATGCGTTTTACAGAGCACAGAGAAAGAGCACGTAAGCAGGCAAATCAGGTAAGGTTACTTAAGAGAGTTGTTAGTGCTTGGGTTTGCTTTTGGATGGCTGGCATAGATGGATCCATTGCAGCGGATGTTGAGAGAGTGAGCTGGGTTTATATGGGAGAGAAAGTGAGCTTGGGCCTTCCTGAGGATAGCTAACAGTACAGAGAGAGCCGTAAGAACTTCGGCTCACATCTAGACCTGATGAGCAGGGTCTTTGACCACCTCATCTGAGCAAGGAAGGTACCAAGGGCAGAGTTCATAAGGTCAGGGCGGGGTTGTCAGGAAAGCGTAGACCTTAGCCTTTCTACTCTGAGTATATTTAATCAGGGCATGAACAGAGAGGACACCGTCCTCTAGCCCCAGATAGCAGAGCAAAGCAGGAAGTAGCCCTAGTTCACGAAGGGGTGTTTCCCTGGCATCACCTGGGGAATATTCAGAAGCCCACTTAGAAAGGCCAAGAGAGAACTGACTCTTGCCCAGGGACCAAACCAGACACAACAAATTCTGCATCCTCCTGGACCCTGGATGGAGACCAGCATCATGAATGCTGCCATTATGTAATGCCGCCCCAGATTGGCAGCACAGCCTGATATCAGCTGTGACATGCTGGATAACCCAGCCTCCAAAAACCCCAGCCATAGGCTGAATAGGATTCAGAAGTTCTGTCAACACAATGGGGACAAAGTATCTACTGCACATAGTGTTGTGAGGGTTAAATGAAATACGAATCACCAAGCTTCCAGTACAGAGTCAGTACTTAGTATCGGCTCCCTCTTAACCATGTCTTCCTGTTTTTATGCTGTGTGTGGAAATTGAGGCTCACAGAAGTTGAGCAGCTTGTCTCGTTCATATGGCATAAGAGGTAGAGTGGAGTCCCAAAGCTTTCTCTTGTCTTTCTAGCCCCTGCTTGGTCCCTTATACCAGGCTGGCTACTGTCTCTCTAATACCTTGGGTATCCCTCGGGCCCCTGGGTTGGGTAGTCTGTGAGCCCTTCACCGTGGGTTACTGCACACTGAGAAAGGTCTCAGCTTCATAATGTAGTAGAGATTAGAAAAGCATAGGCTAGAGGGGAGCCATAAGAATACCTTGTCACGAAAACAGTATCACATAATGGCCTTTTAAGCCAGCTGCAGCTCAGGTTCTCTGAGCTGCAGCTGGGTGATGATTACAGCTCGGGACCTAACGAAGAGACCATCACTTATTTATAACATTGCTGCTTTCTTGCTTTTACCGCACGTGTGCCCCTCTATCTAGGCAGGTGGGTACCTTTCATAATCTGAGCAATAAATGAGCCAATTTGGCTGATTGTCTGGGCTGGGAGGGCACCTGGGGTGAGAGAGTGAGGGGTTTGGCAGGTGAGGTCCCCAGGCAATGGAGTGAGGTGAAAGGACAGCAAACTCTGGAGCTCCCAGCACCTGGCTCAAAGTGGATTCAGTCTCCAGAGACAAACCAAGTAGATGTGGGGTTGCTGTTCTGCCTCTTTGCCAAAATAATAATTATGACCATATTCATTACTTATCATTTACTATCATTATTATTGCCTTTATTTTTTGAGTGCATTGCACTTCATGTTCCAGGGCTTTCTGGGTGAACTCAGGCCAATCTTGGGACTTTGAATTTTATCTAGACACTGATGACTCCCAAACTTACTCCTGGCCTAGTCTCGTCACTCACTGCAAACACATAGTTCCCCCTTTGTCCTTAGATCTCTCTACTTGGATTTCCAAGCGTCTCCTCCACCACGGTATATCCAAACAGGCTCTTCTCTTCCCTCAGTCTTTATAACACTGTAAATGGTATTATGTTCTACTGGGATGTTCTAGCCCCAAAACAAGGGTCATTTTTAATCTCTCCCTCATCCAGAGGCTCTCTGATGGAGCTTTGTGGTAGCCAGATAGCTTCATGGGAAGCATAGGATACTGTGTTTCCCTGTGGTGACACAGGGGTGGTCAAATTGCCCCTTCCCTCCGCCCCCTGTTACTTGCATCTGCTCTTGTTCCCCTGTGGAGTGGATCCTTTTTGTTGTAAATTTCTTGACTTTCTGGTCTCTGTTTTCCCTCTGGTACATGATGTTTGTTCTGAGCCTCACCTGATGCCTAAGAATAAGAGACAACGTCTTATAACAAATTGACAAGGGCTGGCTCTGTTCGGGGTAACTATTGCTTCTCCAGGAGGCAGCTGATAACTGTGTCTGCTAAGGGGTCTCCAGGATACCTCACAGAATAGCAGCCTGAGCATGGTTAACCTGGCCTCTTGTAAGCACATTTGAAAGATAATTCCCATTCAAGGAAGAGGTCCTTTGTGAACAGTCTTAATTCTCTCTCCCATTGCCTCTTCTATTTCTTATAATTTGGATCTAGTGCAATTAATCAGACTGTAAAGGAGTCCAGGAACATTAAGCAGAATTTGCCATTTTCATGCAAAGCTGAAAGACATGGCTAGTGATTAGACATTTTTATGGCCGACCTGTCACATTACACATCACAGATTTCCAATAAATAAAGCAAAGCTAGAATGGGGGCTGCCAGTTCTATGACAATCCAACTAACAATATCGTGGACAGAACAGTGCTTTCTTGACATCTAATTTACTCAATTACATGAATAATCGTGTCACTCCCTGCTTAAGCTCCTTCAGTGTCTTTCCATAAATTATAATGAAGGGTGAATACCTTAGTACTTCCCCACCCCACAGCATGCACTTATCACAGAGCACTGTAAGAGAATTTTCCTGTATGCCTCCCCCAGCAGACTGGGCATCCCACAAGGCAGGGAATCCACCTTATTGTTCCTGGTATCCCTTGTCTTGCACAGAGCCTGGCATCCCAAGAAAACCCAGCAGAGGTTTACTAAGTGAATGAATGACTGAATGATCGGTTTGAGATGTTGTAGACAGGGGCGGGGATGGACTGGGGGAATATCTCATGGACCAGACATGGCTCATGTTTCAGCCACAGTTCACACAGTGACATTTCTAGATGTTTGATACATCACTTGAAATTTTCCGTCTCAGCATAGACTCTTAAACTCGAGCCATTAAATTAGAATTATGCCATTTTAACTACCCGTTCTGTGACAGAGATTGAGAGATCATGCACAAGAGAGGAAAAGGAGGGAGGGAGGGAAGAGAGCAAGAGCGAGAGTATTATATGAGAGCAGGCTTCAGAGCGAGTACGGACAGGCAATGATTCCTCCTGTGTTCTGATTCCCTTGTGCTCCTTGTGGCCTGAACATCTTGCCGCTCTGAGTGCTATTAAGGAATTGTAATTTAGACTGGCCGTAGAACTGAAGTCACCCCCACCCTTTCCCCAAGTAAGAGAAAACTCTTCTAGTGTGTATCTGACACAGTTGCATGACCCATATGGTTTGGGGATTCCTGCTGAATTTATCAGCATTCTAATAGCTGACAACGGTAATTGTCTTTTTACCTAGTCTGCATCTCAGCAGCAATAGTGTATATATTTATTGGGGAAATATGGCTGCAGGGACTTGTTACATGCTGTTGTTAATTTACAAGATTCTTCTTGGAGCTGCCTATCATGCACCTAGTTGATGATCTTCTCTTTAGTTTGATTTAACCCCAGACCCTGTTTGTTGCCCTCCTAGAGAAGCAGGGTTTGCACAGTAGTGCCATGAGCCAGAGGGCCCTGGCCATGCATCTGTGTTAGCAGTTGGGTCAGATGGCATGTCCTGTGATGAGTTTAAGAAGGGCAGTTGGTGTGGGGTTTAGGGCAATGGAGGGATCTCCAGTGTGGGCTGGAGAACAAAAAATAAATGTGAACAAGATGTGATCTCTCTTCTACTCAACTTCAGGTTCTAGTTTTGGTGGAGTAATCCTATATCAAGGTGATAGGGCAGTAGTTTGTCACTCAGGTTAGCAAGGAGAGACTGAGAAAGGAGAATGGGGAATCCTCCTCTCCACAAAAATGTTGACATAAGCAGAAATTCAGCTGCTTCCTTGGATTGGTTCTGGGTGGCAACTTAAACATCAGCATAGTTGGACAGGCTGTGTTCACCAGGGTGGCTGCGTGGACCTGTGGCCACAGGATGATTGCAAGAGCAAACAGATAGATCTTGGGATATTCTTTAATGTAATGTCAAAATTTGGGTTTTTCATGGAATACTATGCAGCCATAAAAAGGAATGAGATCATGTCTTTGCAGGGACATGGATGAAGCTTAAAGCCATCATCCTCAGCAAACTGACACAGGAACAGAAAACCAAACGTTGTGTGTTCTCACCACAAGCAGGAGTTGAACATTGAGAACATATGGACACAGATTGGGGAACATCACATACCAGGGCCTACTGGGGGAGTGGAGGGTGAGGAGAGAACTTAGAGGACAGGTCAATAGGTGCAGCAAACCACCATGGCACACGAATACCTATGTAACATACTGCACATTGTGCACATGTATCCTGTTTATAGAAGAAATAAAGGAAAACAAATTTGGGGTTTTTATGTAAACTATTCACTTTTGAAATATTGGCAACAGATTCTAAAATGTTATCCACTGCTCTGCCATCCCCCAACCCCCTCAAGCTCTGTGAGCAGTGTTGGGATGGTGGGTCCTTTGGCTTCTGGAGGCAGCAGGCTGGCCTGGATGACCAGCAAGACTCTCCATTCCTCACCAGAAAGCAGAGATTGCTCCTAATGGGGAGACACATGCCTCTTTCTTCTTGAGAGTTATCAGGAGGAGCATTCACAATGTGTGGGCAGTGTTCATGATTGTAGTTACCCGATCGCCTATTTATAGAGTGTGGGGGCTCCTCCTTTGCAGTCATTGCCAAGCCCTCCCTATGTCTTCATACCAGGTGGAGCTTGCATTGCTGTCTGCCTCTCTCAAGCTTAGAGTCCCTGATTCCGTTTGAGGGAGACAGTCACTTTCTTACCTTTTCTCATGGTTGTCTGTCTGACTTGGGTAGCCAGTGGGTAAGGTTTTTGCATCACTTCTGGGGTGCCTCCTAGAGCTCAGCTCCTGGAATACTTAGGAACTCATCTGTGAAGCAGCTGGCCTCTTGTGGTGCTTGCTGGCACCCAGACAGAATCTCCAGGGGTGGAGGGCCCTGCCTTGTTGTGTACAGCAAGGAAGCCCAGCAGCTCAGCTCAGACTCCAGGGCATGTGGCTCTGCTGGCTGAAAAGAAGCCAAGTGTTGTTCCTGATCTCTTCCATTTGAATCAGCCAGAAACAGCTGACCTGCCCACCTGGGGTCTCACTAGGCCTTTGTGTTGGTGGCCAAGAGGGGGAGAAGAAGGCCAGCTGGGAGGGAGAGATTGGGCAGATGGAGGCACTACCAGCAATGGAGACAGGGGCACGTGGGCAGTATGAGAGGTCTCAGCCCCTGGGTTCCCTGTGGAAGGCAGGAGCACTTACGGAACTGCAGGGAGTGAGGAGTGGTTGATGGCCTTTAGAAGCCACCAGGGAAGTGCAGATGGCATGATAGAACCGTTCTGCGCCAGGCCTCCACATTAATGGTGCTACAGTCACAGGCGGGTTCCTCAGTACTTCTGAACTTTGGTCTCTACATCTCTAAAATGTGGATAATAACTACCTCTCAAGGTGGTGATGAGCTAATGTTTGTGAGCAGGCTGGAAACACCATAGATCGCTGTACCTAAGTGAGATGATTATTATGTTTACCTATTTTTATTCCACTTCTCAAGTACTTATTTTTCTTCCAAGTCTTTAAAGCAAAATTTTTAAAGACATCTTAAAATGGAACAGGTCAGGGAAGTGGCCACAGGGCCTCTTTTGAGCCTTTGTCATCCCCCTCCACCCCCTCAGTAGCCTCCCAGCATCCTGCCTGACCTCCCCTGAGCCAGCCTCCACTCAGCTGCCAGAGGGAGCTTTCTAAACAGCACACCTGGTCTTGTCATCGTCCTGCTTTGCAAGTTTCAATTCATAATTCAGCTTTCACATAGGAAACATGCACTGAGCTGTGTGCTAGGTAGGGAGCTTGGAATGAGAAGATGGTGGGGATATAGTCCCATCTTCCAGCATGTGGTTTAGGGCTCCTCAGCTCCTGTGGGTAAGAGTCATGACTCCCATGTCCCCTGCCCACTTCTCCAGCCTTATCTTTCTCCACTCCTTTCTCACCCACATCCAGGTTAAACTTACCAGTGATGATTGGATAGTGTGCTGCTCTCTGACCATGTTCAGCTGGTGCTGGCCTCCCCATCTTTACCTGCACATCTCCAAGATGTGCTTTCTTCTCCTTCATCCATCTTCATCTGTCAGTTTCTTGCCCAGCCTGTAGGGCTCAGCCTTTGTAGAGTTTCAAGTGATGGAAATTCAAGTCAAAAAGCTTAAAGGAAAGGAAATTTATTGCTTCACAAAACTGAAAAAGTGCATGCTTTCTGACACTGCCCCGGTCAGGTGCTCAGGCACACCGGACCTGGTCTCTCCTCTCCCTTGGCTCTGCTCTTTTCTCAGTAAGGTTCATGCTTAGGCAGGCACCTAAGGTGGTGGCAAAGACAGACACCCAGATGTTCAGATTTGAAATGCAGACATAGTGTCAGCAAAGGCCGCAGGGAGAGGCTCAGTAGACTGGTTTGGGTCATATGGCTAATGGTTATGGCTGGGGGTGATAGGTTGGGATGGGAGCAAGTGTTTGGAGTAGGGTGGGAAAGGTATGAGCCTCACTGAGTCACGTGGACTGAAAGTGGGAGAGACTATACTACTAGAGTAGAATCAGGCACTCCTCCTAGAGAAAGGGGCTGTCAATCCAGGGCTGGCAAGCACATTTGGGTCTAGCACATCTTCTTTGACTGCTCCCACCTCCCCCAGGAGGTCTGCGTGCTTCCCACATGCCTTGCTGCTGTGGGGTGAATTCACAGTGGAATACATTTTTTCCTCATGCACGTGTGTTACATTGAGCTCTGAATCCTACCACATGTCCCAGGGCCTACGCCCCATGGGGGCTTGGTACCCGTAAACCCACTGAATGCCAGTCCAGTCTCAGGCTCATGCATAAATAGAGCCATGCTGAGCAGAGTCTGGAGTTAGATGGCAGAGCAGACCTGGGGGTCATGGTCCTACCAATAGGCGTAGATAGACCCTTGACAGACACACTGGTCCAAGTCCTGTGGGTCCTGAGATCTAGTAAGATCCACCATTTGGGTCATTCCTTTATGGACCAAGAAAGACATGTCACAGACAGGACACTTGGAGAACTTCAGCTTCAGATGGGAATGCAGTGCAACAAGGATAGCAATCAATTAGCACAATATTGTAGGTGCCAGGCCCTTGCCCATAATATTGGGAAGGAGGAGAGTAACCCTGTTGCCAAGCTCCCTCACCCCCCACAGCCGGGTCAGCCCTGAAGCTGTGTCTATTCGTTTTTGAGCACCTGTCCTTTTCACTCTGACCCTCAGGCCTCCACATTCAGCCAGTCCCCGATTGGTGGTTTGCTGAGCATGCCCATGACACTACCCTTCTCAAAGACACTAACTCCAGAAACAGGGTCACCATCGGTTAGGAGATAAGCCACAAGAAAGTTGTTACTGACAACAAAGAAACTGGGGCTTGTGAATACTTCTCCTACAAATGGTAAAGGTTAAAAGTTGTCCCTGTACAGCTTCCCCCTCTCACTGCACGTGCTTTCCTGGTTGGGAGAGAAGAGGGTGTTTCCACTATAGAAAGCTGGGGGCTGTGTGTTACATGCAGCCTGTCACACCCATGGTTTCAGCCCCATAACCTGGAGGGCCTGGGGATGCTGCGCCATGCTTGTCAGTGTCATCCCTGAGGCAGTGAGTCAGGCAAGATATGCTCTCTAGACCTTCAGCAAGAGGAGTCCTCCCCCGCTTAACCCCCAGAGCCTCTAGTACTGTCTGTCTGGCTTCCAGGTGAAGTTGAGTGAATCCCATGTAGTCCCTGGGGAACAGCGGCTGAGGGAAGGGTGGCTCCTCCTGCTCTGCCTCCTAGCCTGGGCTCTCTCTGCATGGAGATTACCCCAGCCTTCCCCGAGAGGGCAGGCACTGAGTGTGTCAGGTCTTCCCACTGCAGCCAAGGATGGCCTTGGGTGCTGAGGCTGGAACTTCCTAGGGGGAAACTTCTGGCCCCTGTCTCTATAGAGCCTTCTGAGGGATATTTGTATATCATGAATTAAGGACAAGTTTTAGGCTCTTCTTTAAGCAATTTCTTAAGAAAATGACTCATGTGAAATTGGCTATTCTGAATAATTCATTTTCTTTATTCCAAACTTAAATTTACTCTATCTTAATGGAGAATTAGCGAGATGTGGGGCGGGGATAGTTGGCAGCTCATATTAACATTATTAAAGAACAAAAAGGACTGGAAACCCTTTGAATTAGAAAACCTGGTGACTATTGATAGAGGGGACTGGCTGAAGAGGTCAGCATCGTCATTCCCTGCTGGAGAGAAGACAGCTCCTCTCTGAAGGGCTGGATGAGTCCTCAGTGCTGAGGACTGGGCTCCTGGGGACAGAGCGGTCTCTGCTGTGGCTTCCTTGGCTTCCAGGGAGCTGATGCAAAGGGAAGATTTGGCCTCTTTCTGACAACTGTGATTATAGAGATAGACAATTTTATCAATTAGGAGTCTAGATGCTTAGAACCGAGAGGGACCTTTGATGTCATACATCCCAGTGTTTTCTGAACGTCTGTTGTTCACACCAACCACCTTGATGAATTTTTGCTATATGAGTTTATTATCTTTACCATTATTGATTTACTTTTTAAAAACTTAAGCATGTTCATTTGTAAAACAATCACTATGGTACATGCAAAATTGGATCTATGCAGTAAATAGAGGACAACTTTTGATGAAAAAAATAACACTCACTTCTGCTAAAATCTAAAGTCTGCTTTCTTGGTTTTGGATATCAAGTGTTTGAGAGGTGTTAAAGAAACACCATACCCTTGCAAGACTTTCTCCCTTAAGGTAATCAGAGGGATAGAAAAGGAAGTTGAAAGGGGCATGTCACTCCATGTGACCTTGTGTCTGGTGCACCCTAAAATCACTTTGTTAGTCACTAGTGGTGCCTGACTTCCTTCCTGCACCCAGGAAACCCTCCTTCTCTTTTGCAGGAGGTGTGACTAAGGCTCATACATGGAGTAGCATATCCAAGGTGCCCAGAGCTGGCTGGAGGCAGCACAGAACAGAGCCCAGCTCTTAGGGTGGTCTAAGGAATTGAAATAATTGAATCACTGCTCAACCTGGAAAACCAAAATCTGATCCAAATTCCAAGCTACATCCACTTTCCAAGCACAGATCCCATCAATAAATAAAAAGAATGAAAGTTGGGCATGATGGCTCATGCTTGTGTAATCCCAGCATTTTGGAAGGCCAAGATGGGTGGATCACTTCAGCTCAGGAGTTTGAGATCAGCGTGGGCAACATGGTGAGACCCTGTCTCTACTAAAAATACAAAAAAATAGCTGGGTGTAGTGGGGCACGCCTGTGGTCCCAGCTACTTGGGAGGCTGAGGTGGGAGGATCACTTGAGTCTGGGATGCAGAGGTTGTAGTGAGTCCAGATTGTGCCACTGCACTCCAGCCTGGGTGACAGAGATCCTGACTCCAAATAAATTAATAGGAGATTCATAAATAAATAAAATGGAGATTCAATGGGGAAAATTGGTCCTGGCATTAGTGCAAGGGAATCTAGTTTGGGCAGAGTTCTGGTAGAGGTAAGACAGGTCTGCAGAGCTGCAGAAAGGTGTATTTTCAAAACCTAACCTGATGTCATCAAAATGAGCAAAATCAAATAAAAAAAAGGAATTGGTGGGGTCCAGTTCTTAAAGAAATTTCTACAAAGATAAAGGAGATCAGAGAAGTGAAATAAATGAGGCTGGAAGAAAAAAAATCAACATACCCTAAAGGATGTCTCAGACTTAAAGAAGAAGTAATAAAAGCCTTCTTTGAGAACCCTGGACTCCAGTTGTTTTATTATCAATGCCAAATGCTGGAGTTCAGTGGCCTTCCCTGACCCTGCACTTTCCTCTTCTTTCTAGCAACTGTGTCTTTTGCTCAGAGGCTGTGGAAGAACCCTCTGGGAAGCAGCACTCTGCTCCAGTCTGAACTGGCCCAAGGGCAGCTGGTCAGATATTACCCATGGAGCAAAGGGGAGATAAGAATTTGCTGTTCTCCAGCTGCTGAACAGCTGACTGGAAAGTGTAAGAGTGTGGTGGGGACAGAGTCGGACTGCTGTGCTCTGGGAGTTCTATGGAAGAGTGTTCCTTCCACACACCTCATGACACTTAGGATTATAAAAAAGCTCGTGGGCCAACAAATGGGCTTTGATGAGGATGCCTTCAGGGCTGGATTGATGACTCTGCACAGGGTACTTTCTGGGCACTGCCTATGGGAGGTAAAGGCTAGTTCTGCTCTTTCTTCCTTTGTCCACTCCTCTTGTCACTGGCCTGAAATATTCCTCAGGGCAGGCATTCTGTGGCAGCTACCTATTGGTCCTCCTAACAAGGAGTCTCTTCTTGGAGACTGCTGTAGCCCCCCACACACAACCGAGAGGTGGTCCCAATCACTTCCAAGGGTGTGGCGTGAGGGCCCATCACCAGAGGCCACAAGGCCAGACAGCTGGGCCCATACCACTGCTCAGCCAAGATTCATATTGTTGGACCACCCTCTGAGCACCCAGCCAAGGCTTGGGTGGAGCAGTAGATGAGCATCTGGGCCTTAGAACCAAGCTGTGAGGCTGAGGACCTGCGGCCCTTCCAGGCACACTCAAAACTGGTGAGAATCCCAGGTGTCTCTTCACACGCAGATTAGGCAGCCAGGAATTGGGTTTCTGGGTCTTCCTTTTAAGAGGGAGGGGAATATTATTGCTTTATCTGTGATAGGAAGGGATGGTGTGAGAATTACATGGCCAAGGGTTCTGGGAGTTGGGGATGCAGTTAAAGTGAATAAAATTGTTTCTCACTGGAGCAGCACAATTTCCACACTACCCCAAGGGTAGTAGAGGGGTCTTGATCAAAAAGTCTGAGCACTCTGCTCCAGTGGGGGGATTTGGGAAGCCAAGCTTTTGCTAGTTGTGGGAGGATCTTTTGTTAGCAGTGGCCCAGAGCCCTTGTATGGATGTCCCTAAAGCAGAAAACAGCGTCTCCAGCGAGGCAGAGGCTCCAAGGGCTCTGTGGGAAGTGTAGGTGTGTATTTCAAGTGTGGATGGGTGTGCTGGGATGTAACATGTATGTAGCAGTATGTTGTATGTAGGTGTGTGCTTAGCAGGGCAGGACATCAGGTATGTGCAAGCAGATGGAGGCATGGAATTGTCAAAAAGGTGAACCCGAGAAGCAAAATGCAGACCTCAGGCTGACTTGAAGGAAGGTGCCTTAGCTGACGCTACTTGAGAGAAACCTCTATTCTAAAGCAGCCTCACCTGGCCCCACCTGCTGTCTCAGACTGCTACAGCTGTTGGAAAGACCTACTAGCAGAGACTAATAGCTAAACAGCTGTATAGCTGGGTGGAAAGGGATGCCATTCTGAAGCCATCTCTCTTTAAAACAGGCAAGACTTACAAGAGAAAGAGGCCTGACAAAGCGATGCTAATTGGTTTACAGCCCTCAGCAGACATCCACTTTAGAGTGATAAATAAGTGAATAATTGAAAGGGAGGAAGAACTCTTAGACTAAATCAGCCCCTCAACACAGGCATGGATCTTATTTTAATCCCCAGAATTCCAACTCTTTAAAAAGAACTTGACTTGGCAGGCAGCAGAAGAAAATGTGTGAGTGACTGCCATGACATCTGACTATGGTTTGGCACAGTTTCCGATCAAAGATGACTGATCAAATGGAAACAAGGGTTCATAGAGGGTTAATAAAGCTTTATGGCAAAAACCAAACCAAAAATTCATGGAAGGAAATGATAATGGGAGCTGTCCAACAGTATTCTTTGGTACTGCATCCAAGACTGTAATCAGAGGCAAGCTAATTCAGTACTCATTTCAGGAAAAAAGATGGGGAAAAAATTGATAATTAGAAAAGAAAATGGAAACACTAGAGGAATCATATAAACATGAATTAGGTCCCAATTAATCTTAGCCAGGGGTGAATCAAACCTCATCCTATCAGGAAGAACTGAATATTACGTAAAGTAGACAAAAGAGGGACGAACTGAGAGGCATATAACCAGCCATAACTAAAAGAAAAACTTGTCAGAAATTAACAACCGAAATGTGAGAGAGAAATAACATCTTCATTAACCAGTGGGGATGAAAAATGGACTCAGAAAATACAACAAATGCTCATATTCCTCAAAGCCCCATCTCCTTCTATTGAAATTACAGTCATAACTTTCAAAAATCTTTTTATCTTTTCTCTCAGGACCAGAATGATTCATTGTATAGAAATAAGAAAGAGAACAGAGGAAATAATTAAAGCTATAAAAAATTCCCAATTATGAAGCATCATCGTCCAGATGGCCATAACAGTTTAACCATGAGGAATCAACTTGTGGCTAGGGGGCGTCTAGTTTGAAATGATAGACTTGGAGACTGAAGAAGGTTGTGCTGTAAGAACATTGCTTTCTCATGCAATTAAGCTTTCTTAGGATTGAATGGGAATATGAAAGGTCCCTTGCTTTGTTCGTTCCAACATGTTGGCGCTCCATTTTGAAGAAGGCGAAAGAAACCATGGTCTGTTTAGAGAAGCATATCCGGGAAGAACAGTTTGAGGAAATGAGGACACTCTGAGACAGAAGATCCACAGGCAGACATGAGTGGCCATAAGGAAGAGGGGGGCCCCTCATGCAGAGTTTATACCTAGTCCCTGATTTGGACCCAGGCTGACCCAAAATGAAATGTCCTGCCATGGAGGGTGTTGAGCACTCCATCGCACACAGAAGTTGCACAGCCTCTTAGCAGAAATCTTGAGGAAGAGTCAATAACTGAATTGAAAGGTCCTATTTAATCGTTGTATTTTATAATTCTGAGAATGCAAGGCTGACCAAATTTAAACCCTCCCAGAAAGGTTGACTGATTTATTTAAGTTGCAGGGTTTTTTGGAGGAGAAGGGGGTTCCTGGGCTAAGTTTTAACGACTGGCCTTCAGGTTATGAACCCTGAATTAGCCATCAGAAAATAAAGTACGCTGCTTCATTCAGAACGTATTGGGGTGGACAAGGGGATCACTTCCTGTTCTGAGACTGAACTTTCCTGAGTAACCTGTGGTTATCATGGAGCCTTCGTAGCAGCTCCCAGCAAGGCCAGAGACTCAGAGGGCAGATATTGTCCTGCCTTAGAGGCAAGAGGTGGGTGAGTGGTCAGGGTGAGCACTCTTAGGTACCTTCTTGGTGCTGGGCATTGGACTAAATTCATTTCATGCATCATCTTATGAGAACTCTATGAGTCATGAGCCATTTCCTCCAGTTTAGAAGGTGAAGAAATGTAGCCACCATGAATTTAAATGACATAAGTCAGGCCACACCACTGATAGATGGCAAGGGAGATGGGATTTGAACCCAGGTCCATTCATGCTAGAGCTGTGTGCACTCCCCCCATGTCACCGCCCATTCTGGCCTCCATCCCTCAGGCCCTGTGACTGTAGCCAGACTTCCAAGTCAGTGATGTCAAAATGTCCAAGCAGCACTCCAGCGAGTCACCACTGGCTGAGTCCCATGTGCCAAAGCTGAGGGAAAGCTGAGGTACCACCTTGGAGCATGTTCAGAGAGCAGGGATGGTGTGGAGAGGCTGAGAATTTGAATGCGTCTTGTTGGGTAGTGCAGTGCTGGAAGAATTCTAGGTATGAGTGATCACAATTCTATTACTTCATTAAGCCTCAAAGAAGCCTTTTTGCATACATATACTTATTATAAAATGAGTACAAGTTTCTTTTAACTCTGAAAATATCTGCTTGATACCAAAGCTGCTCAGATGCCATTCCTGGGGATTGAGAAATTCGTTTGATCAGAAGGTGGTCTATTCTTGCTAGAGAGTATGGTGGCTTATAATTAGTTGGGATTCAAAGACTGAATGAGCATCAGACACATTTCTGTTAGTGAAGTAAAATATCAAAAATTGGCATAAACAAGCAACAGGATAAAATTTAATAATACTGTTTCCTTTGAAAAGACTTGAAATGACCCAGACCACATTTCCTTTGGCTAATCTGAATCTTTGCGTTTTTAAAAGAATAAAGTATGGGCACAGTGGAATACTGATGCTCTGTTTCCTCTGTGGTGTGGATTGAGCTGTGCTTCTGTGTGTGGGTACAATGGAGGCACCCAACTGATGAACCACAATACCACAATTGAGCAATCTACCTATTTAGACCTGATCTCCTGTTCATGTGTCCCACATTTTCTGAGCCCACAGTCAGTCAATCAGCAAGCATTTACTGAGTGTGTATGTACATACAGGCATGCTGGAACTGACAGTGCCTGAGTGGAAACATGAAGTGCAGGCAGTGACTCCCTTACTGCAGGTCTTAAAGGGTGTGATTTTGTTTGGAATTCCCCAGGTAATTGAAATAAAATGTTTTGGATTCTAATGGTGCAAATAACTTCTTCTGATTTTCAAAAAGGTAGAAGAAAGCATGAGCATGATAAGGAGAGACATAGCAGGTATTTAAAAAGGTCCAGATAGAACATCTAGAGATGAGTATTTGAGATGCGAAATGTACTGGATGGGATTGATGGAGGATGAGGCATTGCAGGAGAAAGGATTAGTGAACTTGAAGACATCACAATAGAAACAATCCAAAATGAAACACAGGAAGATAAAGGTTGAAGAATAATGAACACAGCATCAGTGAACTGTTGACATTAAACAATAATGACAACGAAATAGTTTGACAACTGCACCGTTGTCAAACAGTAGACAACGGTGCAGAATGAAAAGTGATGAATGACCTCTCTCCCAGTCTTCACCCCCCATTCTTTCCCCAGTGATTACCATTGGTCCCAGCGTCTTGCAATTCCTTGCAGAAAATGAAATATGCCAATATCCATGTATTTGAGAGGCAATCCACCCCAGGTTTGAGGAGAGTAGACCAAGAGACAACAGTGATATAGTTTTCTCCAGTTCTGTGGCTGTGTAACTCCCCCACCCAACTTCTTTCTATAGTGTCCAAGGGGTTTTGTGGAACATAATCATGAGAACAAAGGGATCCATGACTGAGAACGTTTGGAAAACTTCTGGGTAAAGAGAGCCCAGTGGGCTTAGTTACTGCTGTCTAGGCAGAGCTTCAGACTCTGGTGGAGGAGAGAGCCAGCAGTATTTCCCAGCCTTCTTGACCAAGGAACCCCTTCAAGGAAGGCTGCGTCCTCTTATGACTGCCTGAGGTTAGCCTTTGGAAGACTAAGTGGCAGCTACAGTGCGGTGTGTGTGAGTCTGAAGATGGGCAGCATGAGAGAGAGCACAGGTGCCCAGACCAGCTGAGCACTGGCCAAGAAAGAACTCAGGCTGGGCAGTGTTGCAGGGTAAAGCCACATACCAAGTGATGCCTCGTGGAGCTGAGCATCGGTTTAAGAGTTAGTTAGTTAATTAAAGTCTCCTGGGGGAAGGTGGTGACTCAGCAGCAGTTGAAGTTAGTTACAGAAAAAGAAAAGGTGAAGCGTAAAGAGGCAGGTTCTGTCCCTTGTGCCCAGCGGAAGCAGGAGGGTGTGGGGCCCATTTCCACAAGTGTGGCAGTAGCAAGAGCAGAAGGCATGTTTGTTACCTGTGTGGTCCTGTTCACATGTCCTTTTTTTTTTTTTTTTTTTTTTTTTGGAGAGTCTCACTCTTTCTCCAAAGCTGGAGTGCAGTGGCATGATCTCAACTCCCTGCAACCTCCGCCTCCTGGGTTCAAGCAATTCTCCTGCCTCAGTCTCCCGAATAGCTGGGACTACAAGCATGTGCTGCCATGCACAGCTACTTTTTGTATTTTTAGTAGAGACGGAGTTTCACCATGTAGGTCAGGCTGGTCTCAATCTCCTGACCTTGTGATCTGCCTGCCTCAGCCTCCCAAAGTGCTGGAATTAAGAGGCGTGAGCCACCACACCTGGTTCTGTCCCATGTTTTTTGAGCCCCAGTACCATCATCTGCCCCAGGGGGATTATAACCTGTTACTAATATCTTTTGAACACTTAATCTGGCCAGTCATTCTCTACATGCTTAACAGGAAGTAACTGATTTCTTCTCACAGCAGATCTGGAAGTATGATTTTTGAGAAAACTGAGGCACAGAGAGGTTAAGTCATTTAGTCAAGGTCACCAGCTTGTAAGTGGCAGTGATGAGAATCAAACTCGGGGACTATTTTCTGCCATACCCACATGGGATGTTGCAAAGGTAAAAGAACATAAGGATCTATAGGATCTATGGCACAAATAAAGTGATTCATAAAATGTTAGGAATTTCCTTCCTGTAAATAACAATTTTATGGAGCACTTAATTGAGATATAACTTGAATAAATATCTTACAGTTCTAATAGCATCTAATATTTCTTGAGCACTCACTACATGCTGGGAAGTATGCACACCTTTTGTGTGTTTTATCCTAAGCTCGCAGCAACCCTAGATTGGCGCACATTGATTATCTTTGTTTTTATTTTTTCTATAAGTGAGGAAATTCAGGCAGAGAGTGAGTTTGAGTTTCGTATCCAGTCACACAATTAGTGACTGGTGGAGCCGAGGAGGCATCATGACTTCTGTCAAAGACCAGAGACTGTTAAAAAGTGATTGAAATTTCAAATCACATATCTTCCCAAAGAGTGAAATCATCTGGGAGGAAATAGGGAAACAGGAAAAAAAAATTGGAGATACAGCCTCATGGAGCAACATAGGAAGCAGTGGGTCTCCACTGCTGGGCTACACGTCATCTGCAGATGTAATGGCTTAAAACAATAACAGTTTATTATTATTCTGTGGGTTGGCCAGGTCGTTCCTCTTCTGGTTTTACCGGGCCCACTCATATAGCTGTGTTTAGTTGTAGGGTTAGGAGCTCCCAACTGGCCTCACTCTCAGGTCTGGCAGTTGGCGCTGGCTGTTGGCTGGGCTTGCGTTCTTCCCATGTGGCCATCATCTTTTAGTAGACTCCACTGGACTTCTTCATAGCGTGGTGAGCTCAGGGTCCAAGAAGACAAGACTGGAAGCTGTCAGGTCTCATAAGCTCCTAAATTCACACGTCACTTTCACCAATGCTATTGGTCAAAGCAAGTCAGAAGGACAGCCTGGCTTCAGGAAGATGGAGAAATATCATTTATGGAGGAAGAAGTTGGAGAGTCACGTTACTAAGACACATACACATAGATATTGGGGGGCCATTATTATAACCATCTACCATGCTAGGTTGGGGACAAAGGCAGCCAGGAAAAGAATGTTAGTTGCACAGAAAGAACAGGAAATATTTGTTTCCATTTGTATCTTTTCATGCTAGCTCAAAGGATACCAAAACACCTCATTATAAATCTGAATAATAAGAGTTGTTTGGGGAGTGATGATAAACTCGTTTTTGTTATCACTGTAGGATGATGCGTTTTATAAGTTAAGAAAAAGTTGAAGATTAATAAGACCATATCCATGCAGTATTTAGAGTTCCTTGTAAGGAGAGAACTACATCAATATTAGAGTAATCATCAAACAGCTATCGAAATGCCGTTTAAGAGAGGACAGGTAATATTTCCCACCTGGAAGAATTATCTTCTGATTTCCAGGGGCCTTCCTGCCTGGATTTGTGTTGATTCACTTTGCCCACTTCTGATAAGGATTAGAGTGAGAGCTTTTGCAAGTTTAGCATTTACAGGTGGCTTTGTGCTAAGGAAAAGCCACCTCTTCCCAGGGATCGAGGGGTCAGTGTGTGTGGAAGGTTCTACCTCTGGTGCGGCCCCTTTCCCTGTCTTTGAAAACATGTGCAGCAAGGCAAGCTGAGCTGAGGGAATCCCTTCTGTGGGTGAGAAAGGACCCCTGACAAGTAGCAGCTGCCCTTTCATCACAGGGAAAGCTAGCCAGAGCACTGGGGGCCTTCCTTGACCGAGCTGGACTTGGGGCAATGCACAGTTTACTGGAGTTGAAACCCACACAGATCACAGACCCAGACTTAACTGGAAGGTCTCCTCTGTGAGTTCCAAGCCATGAGAGAAGGGGATTCCTATAGGGCAGCTGAGGACCTGCAGTGAAAGCTATTTTTGTGATCTGATGTGGTCTATATCCCTGCTCCCTTTGAGAGAAGGATACCTTTTCTTTCTGAAAATCGTAAGGCATATCTTCCCAGAGGGCCAGTCTTATGCACATGTAATGTATGTGTTCACTAAATATTTGAGTGGCACCATGTGCAGAGCACTGTTCTGGGAATGGTGGCTCAGCCACGGGTAGGCAAAGTGAACACAATCTCTGCTCTCTTGTAGCTTCTAAGAGTGCTCTGCAAGGGGAGGGGTCCCTGCAAAGGTTCTGAGCAGGGAGGAGTTCAGCAGATTCCAGCAGCAGAGGGATGGTAAGTTGTCAGGGACTGAGGGTTCAGAGGTGGGCTGAAGTAGACCCATAAGCAGCCACTCATGGTGCAGGTAAGAAATCTAGATTTTCTGCTCAGTGTAGTGGAGGCTGTTAAAGAGTTTGAGGGTGAGCAGATATGGTTCACATATTTAAAAGGTCCTTCCAAGCTGTTGGGAAGGGAGGCAAGAGAAGAATCTGGTAATGAAGGCCCTTTTGTGTAGAGATAAGGAGGGGAAGGAGGAGATGCAGGGGGCTCAGTCTGATGAGATGTTAGCCTGGGCTAGGGTGATTACAAACAAGAATGTATTTCTTATTTTTGTAGATTGCAAATCCTGCACTCATTTCAACAGCAAGGCTTTAGTCTTCAAAGAAACTTGACCCCCATGATGGGCCACTTTGGGCCGTGGCTCCAGCTCCCGAGTCTTGCCACCTTATGGTGAGGTGAAGACTGTGAGAAGCACTGTCATGCAGAAACTGTTGTGTTAGGACAAGTAGATATCCCTCCGGAAAAATAAATAATGGGGGTGTTTCTAAGCTTTATATTTTATTCCATTAATCAGCCTCTTTTATACTACTACCACACTGTTTATACTAGCTGTGGGATGATAATATGCTTTAATATCTGCTAGTACTCATTGCCTCTTACAGCTCTTTTTGAGAGTTTTCCCGGTTATTCTTTCTTACTTATTTTATACTAAAATTATGTAAAAATGTTTCAGACCTACAAAAAGTATATGCAACGCTTCAAGAAAGGAAAGAGAAATGTGTCATAAACACCTATCTACTACCACCCAGCTTCTGAAATATCCCAATATACTCCACAAATGCAGGGAGCCCCCATTCACCTCTCTGCAGTCACTGCCCTCCTTCCACCAGGGGTACTCACTGACTTCGACGTTTTATATTTCCATGCATTTTATTCATGTTTAATGCCTGTGCATGTGAACCTAAGCAAAACAGCAATCTAGATGTTTGTAAATTTTGTATAAATGGTATTGTGCGATATGATTTTCTGAATCATGTCCCCTTTCTTTCCCACTAAATATTATGTTTGAGACTTTCATCCATGTTGAGACAAGTTGCTCTAGTCCATTACTGCCAAAGCTCTGTGGTATTTTGTTGTATGAAAATACCACAATTTATTAATTGTCCTCTAGATGGGCATTTCCTGTTGAAAACTGATGTATGCAGTTTTCCACACTAACATTCTTGCATGTGTCTCCTTTGTACATTTCTAAGAATTCCTCTTGGCTCTCTTGGGTCTGTGGCTGGGAACGGAGTTGCTTGCTCATGCTCGTTCAGCCCTCCTAGATAGAGCCAGACTGTTCTTTGGAGTAAGTGCACCTGTTTGTTTTTATTGGAACTTAAAAATTAGCTTGACTATTTCCTAATGAATGTGTAAGTAAATAACACTTTTATTGGGTTAAATTTATGGATTAATTTAGGAAGAAATAACATCTTTATGATATTTAGAATTCTTAACCAAGAGTATGGACCATATCCTTTTTCTTCTTAAGTATATTTCCAGGTATTTTGTCTCTTTTGTTGCTGTTATAAGTGAGGTTTTTCTCTTTCAATTTATCTTGTTTGTAATGATAAAAAACCATTGCTTTCTATATGTGACTTTAATAGCCTGCCTTTTTACCACCTAAACAGATTGCCAGTTAATTGTCTTGGCTTTGTCACATGTCTGATCATATTACCTACTAATGTTGACCATGCTTTCCTCCTTTCCAATTTATACATCTAATATCCTAGGCTAATTGTTTTGCCTACTATTCCCACAACAATGCTAAGCAATTATAGTAAATATGACATTTTAATCTTGTTCCCAATTTTGTTTTTAAGACAGGGTCTCATTCCATCACCTAGGCTGGAGTGCAGTGACACAATCTTGGCTCACTGCAACCTCTGCCTGCCTCCCAGGGTCAAGCAGTCCTCCCACCTCAGTATCCAGAGTAACTGGGACTGTAGGCATGTGCCACCACGCCCAGCTAATTTTTGTATTTTTTGTAAAGATGGGGCTTTCCCCATGTTTCCAGTCTAGTCTCGAACTCCCGAGCTCAAGCAACCCACCTGCCTTGGCCTCCCAAAGTGCTAGGATTACAGGCGTGAGCCACTATTCCTGGCCTATTCCTAATTATGATGGGAAAATTTCTGATGTTTTTTCTTTAAGCATTTTGAGTTTGAAGAAGATATATTTCACCAAAACAGAAAGTATCCATCTCTTCTTATTTTATTGTGAGTTTTTAAAAATCAGGAATGGGTGTTAAATACTATTAGCTGCCTTTTTGATGTTGATATCAAGATACTTAGATAATATTTTGGATCTATTAATGTGCTTAATTATATAATAGATTCTCTATTGTCAAACCATTCTTGCCTTACAATAAATTTCACTTTGTTCCTCAGCCTGTTGTTAGATTCTCCACCAATAACTTATTCAGGACTTTTGCACTGATATTCATAAGCAAGACGGATCCAAAGGTCTGTCTGAGGGTTGGGAAACTGTGTATGAAGCATCCTGGTAGGATCTGGGTGTCAGAGCCCTCCTTTACAGCTTCATATTTACAGTAGGAGCCAGTTTTCTTCTCTATAGTTCTATCACACTATGCCATCTTAGATAGGAGGGAGTTTACTCAGATTCCTTGGGAATGACCACAGACTGCAGCCTCTTACTGTAGCTCATTCCATTCTCTCTTTAGCCAGGCTTCTGTTCTTATTAGTGAGTTTTGGAGACCTGTGATGTAAGTGTCTCAGCAGATCCTCTCCAAACCTCCTCCCTACTCTTTTTGCTACTCCCATAGAAATACTTGGCAGTTTTAAAGCAGGTTCTTTTTCAGAGTTGAATTTATAACGGAGATACTTGGATGTGAGAATGTACTTTTTCACAGAAAGGAGTTGAGCTACTTCCTCAACATGGTCTTGGAGCGTATTTATTGCTTAATGTCCTTGCCAGGGGTGTGGGCATGACAATACCAACCACAGCTACCCACCAGTTGTCACAGTTCTTGAGATAGAAATATGGGCTTAGTTCCATGCTGAGACCCCAGAAATCCATCTTTCCTGACTTTGGCCCAGCAAGAGGGTTTTCACCTCTAAAAGGGCAGTTGTTTCTGGAGGTTTCCCAGGCTGGGATGCACACTTGCATGAGGGGTACCAATAACAGGTTAACTCTGTATTAAGAAGAGGTCCTCAACTCTATTTGCATGAGAAAAGAGAACTATGAACATTTGCACAGGAGAAAGTAACTGCCCATCAATCACTCCCTAGGTGACCCCTCAGGAGAACAAAGGGCAGTTGGTTTTTAAAGTCAAGTGTTTGTAAGTTAGGGGTTTCCAGCAAATGGGATCTCTCTTGGTAGGAGGCTTTTCTTTTCTTTTTCTTCCTGATGGACAAATTAGGCTCCATTTTTATTTCTTCCTCACTCTAGACATCTCTGTAGGTCTCTATTCTCTGGCTTTCCCTAGGCCTTCCTTTTTATTCTCACTTTTCCCAATTGGCCACCACTCTGCTCTCCCCCTCTCTCCCTGTATCCTAGCTCTTGGTGTGTAATTTGTTTGCAGTCAGGTTGTCTCTTTGATTTACTGGGCCTCTTCTCAGCAGAATTATAATAAATGGATTGCTTTGCTGAGCCCCAGCTAGTTCAACACCATTTGCTCAGACTGGGTCAAGCCCCTTGCAAACCGAGGATGCACACAGCCTGCACAGAGGTGCATGCTCACACACATGGTAACAGCCCTCGGCATCTTTCTCTAGCCAAATATAGTAACAAATCTCCTCATCCATCTGAGAATCAATTCAGTTACAAGAATGAAAGATGAGATACCCCCAGAATGGTCCACCTCCCTGTAATGTGGCCCTGGGTGCTGATGGTCCCAGGGGGTGTAGAGATTGTTCTGATTACAGATTTAATTAGTTGCATAATTAGCAAGTATAACCCTATAAAACCTTTTTTGTTTGTTTGTTTGCTCATAAAGACTGTAAACCTAAACTATGTTAACTGAAATGAGGAATGAACAAATCTGTTCATGGGCCGCTCTGCCTGGAACACTTCAGTGGTTTTTCTTTCCTCTGAGAATAAAACGGAAAAAAACAAGCAAACAAATCATAAATCCAAACAAAGAACAACCTTAATGTGGCCTTGCAAGGTCCAGCCTGCCTGGTCTCCCACCCTTCTCTCCAGTGCAAGCACGTACTCTCCCTCCCACACCCCTACACTCACATGCCCACCTCAAGAGCCTTGCACTTGCTCGGAAGTGAGGGATCCCGGGACAGCCTCAAGGGCTCTGGACTCACCCTTGCCTCTGCCTGACAAGTCCTACCCAACACCATCATCAGGCCCATTCTGCTCATCCCTCTAGTCTCCTCACCATCATCAGGCCCATTCTGCTCATCCCTCTAGTCTCAGCCTTGAGGCTGCTGCTGCTTCTAGGGAATACTTTCATCCTGATGTTGAACCAGGGTCCCCATTATCTGCTCCAGGCACACCCTGTCATTCTTTACTGCGTCACCTAAGGCATTTGGGTAACTCCTTGCAGGACATCTGTCTGTCTCTCCCTCCAGACCATACACTGTGTGTGGATTGGGGTTCTACCTATTATGTTCTGAGTTTCATCCACAGGCCTAGCAGAGTGCCTCATAGAGCAGGTGCCTGTGGCCAAACTGTGGACCCAGCTGAGCAAATGAAGGCAGGAATGAATGCTCCAAGGGCAACAGTATGTTTCTTCCCTAAGGTGTTAGGAGCTCTCTTCAATTTGCTTCCTCTGTTTTTCATCCTTGTTCCACACCTCTTTGATTCCAATGTGCATGGTGGTTCTTCCTCCTCACTTACCAAGTTCAGCCTGTTTGGCTTCTTCCCACCAAAACGGGCGTCCTAAGCCGAAAGGGGCACCACCCCATCTTCCAAGGACGCCTGCAGCCCAGCACATGTGGAGGACACCTAATATTCATGGAACTGAGTTGGTGACTTCATCTTGAGGTGCCTAGGGACACAGAGACACTTCCCAGGATGTCACTTTGTCACTACTTCAGAGTTCAGCATGGTGTGGCTTGTGGAAAGAGGACTTGGACTGGCCGTGAGGCTCAGCCACCTTGAGACGGTCACTCCTCTCTTGGCCTCAGTTTTCTTATCTAAAGCTCCTTGTAATGATTTGAACTTTCTGAAGGAAAAATTCAAAGGTGAAAGCTTCCCAGCTTAGAAACCTTCTAAGAGGTTGTTTAAACCTTGCCTCGGCCTCCAGGACAGGTCGCTCCTTGTGTGCTCATTTCTTCTCTGAAAGCCTGTGTTCTCTGGATCACCCTTCTCCCTGTCTAAACACTGTTTATAAAACCCAGATGGTTGGTTTGATTTTCTTTTTGGGTTCTGACAAGTGAAAGAAGGTTCTGGAAGAACAATGGGGGAGGTTCAGTTGAGAGTTAGGGTTCTGATACAGCCGACCAGCCAGCCTCAGTCCCCAAACTCTCTTCTGTGCGCTTTTCAACACTCACTCCTTAGTTGGGTGTTTCATGAATACACCTACCACAGAAGGTAGGATTTCTCTGCGTCCTCCTTGTGGTCACCTCTGATCTGCAGAAACACATTGAAGAGCCGAGTGCTTTGTTCCGGGAAAACATCTCCTTCTGTTGGTTTTATTCCCCTAATAGGTGTTTTTCTCTGGTTTCTCTTTTCTCTTCTTTCCTGGGAATGAAGTACTGTGACTGTTATGCCAGAGCCTATTCTTTTCTTGTTTGAATTCAACAAATCTCCAGCATCTGAAAGGAGTGGCAGCCTCCAGCCTTGAGTTTCTGCACTGAAACAGGCTTTTCACTCTATCATGGACAACCAAATCTTCTACTTCAATAATCGCTTTCCTGTCTTCTGGAGAGTTGCAGCTTAAAAGGCGTGATTTAAACAAAATTAATGCAAACTAGGAGTCCGCATTAGGAGAGCCCCCAGTGCCCTCTGCTTTCCCCCACATCCTTTCCACTGCACTGAGGGCTGCCTTGCTCTTTCCAGCTCAGCTTGGCCCCAGCAGTTGACACCCACAGAGATCCACACCACCTTGATTTTGTCTTCTCATTCTTTGTTTGCTGGCTTGCCGGATACTCTGTGAATGTAACATTTTGCCCAGTCACAGTGAATCAGGATCCAGATGGACACAGGGTGATCTTGGTGTCCCATGCAGAAAGAGTGTGTAGGAGAGTGAGTGGCTATCCTTCCAACATCATGCAGAGAGATGAGCTGGGAGAGAATCGTCTCTAACTGTTACCAATGCATTTTTTCTACAAGGAAAATAAGAAAGCCACAGCTTTGAAGTGGAAATTTTCCAGGCTTGGATGAAGCTGAAAATTAAAATATGATGCTAGGACCTTTTATGTGCAGATACAGAATCTGAAAACATGCACTTTTCCCATTACAAATGCTCAAATATCTTTCCAGTACTCATGTAAGCAAAAGTGAATTTGGTATTTATAAGCTCTAAAAGGAAGAGCCACCCGAATGTTAAGCAGGGGCAGCTTAAATTTCCATTCAAGTTTAAACTGCTAGAGAAAGTGGGCTGATAAAACAGGAGTGAGCCAGGTTTATCTTCTGCATTTTGAAAAGGATGGACAGGGTAAAGGAGATTGTACAATTGAAATCCAAATTGAAATGAGCATGGGTCCCTTCATAAGGCTGTTCCCTACTCTTCCATTTAGTTACAGGAAAATGTTACAATTTCTGTAGGCTTTGCCAGCCCATCTCTGGACCTGGCAGACAGGCTTGAAGATGAGGTAGGGGCTGGGGAGAAGGAAGGAACTAGAATATTCCCTTTGACTCCTTCTTTAGCTTTTTCATGTATCTGGCAGCAGGGAGGTGTAGCCTTCCTAGGGTCACTGGAGAGATGAAGAAATAGAAGCATTCTATGGGTACACCAGGACAGGTGTGTGGCATGTTGAGGTCAGGGGCTAAGCTCTAAGATGCCACCTAGACCACCGAGACCTCCAGCTGCTCAGAGGCCCACAAGCTCCTTCATGCCCTCCCTGCAGAAGTCATCTCAGACCTATTGAGCTGTGTTTGACTTGAGTCTTCTGGCTGCTGAGCTTGTTCTCTACCAGTTTTCCTTGGCCTTGGCTGCCCTATTCCATAACCTGATGCACTGGATGTGGGTCACCTCATCAGTATAAGGGGGACGATCACAGAACCTACCTCACAAGCTTATTGAGGATTAACAGAAGCACTGAGACCATGCCTGGCCCATGGTGAGCACCCTATAACAGTTGATCTTGTTGTCGTCGACATTACTGTTATTATTAAGACAATCATTACTTCCACCCCCACTGATGTGTTGCTGATCATTCTCTTTGCTGAGTGACCTGATGATTTCCTCTGTCAGGGGCCTGCTCCTTCATCAGTGGCCCCACTAAGCATGCTGGTCTTCACTGTAGATCTCGATGACGTTAACCTTTTCCATCCCCTGCTCTCTGCTCTGAAGGCTTGGCTCATCAGGGATAATTCCCCAGGGTACCAGGCTCGGGCGGGGGGGGAAGCCCCACTTGGTCAGACTTGCTGGAAAGCACCAAAGGTTTGGTGGTGGTGACAGAAACCGCTATCTGCATACCGACTGCTGCTATAATCGTGTCAGGCCCCCTCCCCAAGAGCCCTCAAGCTGTCCAAAGGAGTGGAGGTTGGCGAAGGGCCAGCCTAGTGGCTCTGCCTGTTAATGGGAAGCAGAGGAGCTGGATGGGGTTTGCTCCTGGTGAGTGTCATGCTCCTTGTGTAGTATCTGCCTGTCACCAGGAGGCTGTGTGGAGTGTGGGCCTGGGCCACACAGGGCCCTGTGACTGCTTGTCGGAGGGTTTTTCTGAAAAGCAGAGGGCGGAGGTGCTCCATGATTCTCTGTCACAATCAGAGTTAAGTCAGGGAACCTGGGGCCCAGCCCAGCCCTCTACCATATTTATTCCTGAAGGACAGTTATCTTCTTGGTCAGTGCATCATCTGTAGGGTTCTCCAAGAGCCCAACCTCATTTTGGCCTGGGGAGTCTTGAGCGGCCACAGCATCTGTAAGGAAGGGATACCCCAATCCCAGCTGCTTTGTAACACCCCAACACCCCGGACTCAGACCTGAGTCTCCTGGCAATGTCTTTCCTGGGTTGGGGATCGGGGAGGGTGGGGGAGAGGAGCAACTGTAGGTGGGCAAAGAAAGGGCCAGTGAAGCAGCAGCTGCAGGGACCCTCAGTGCAGGCCAGCAAAGCAGGGGACGGCTGCATCACATGGAGGTCCCTTACCGATCTTCAGGTATCATCCTTTTTTCTGCCCCAGGATATTTTCTCCATAAGTCTTTTCAGGCATTTCCTCTGGGAAGCCTCCCCTGACCACCCACTCTGAAGTGGCCAGCCCCTCTCATTCCCTTGCACTGTTGATTGACACATTGAATGGATGATGGATGAATGGCCACTTCTCCCTTTGGGGCCTTTATTCCTCCTCACACACCCTCCTTCGTCTTGGCTTGGAAACCCTGGGATTGTCTATGAAAGAAAGACCATGCCTGGTTGAGGACATCAGCACGAGTGGGCTGTGTCTGCACTCTCTCCATGGGGAGAAACACCCTCTGCTCCAGTAGCTGGGGCTCTCAGTGCTGTGACAAAGGGTGGGGATTAAAGCCCTTCCATGGCAGCTCTTCTTCCTGTTGGGAGCCCAAGCTATGTGTGGAGCATAGCACCCGCTGTGTTTTACCACTGAGTAATTCTTAGGCTTCATGGTGATTTGGGGCCTCTCTGAATAATCCCAAGAAGGTAAATAAATCAATGTTATCTCTTGTGCCAGCTGAGATGGATTCGGGAGTCTTCGGGTGGGCCTGAGGTGAGAGGGACTGTACCTTGGTGGATGAGTGTGCCTGCGAAGGCAGTGGGCGTGACTGCACATGGCCAAGCACTTTGTGATCCCAGCTAAGCAACCTCATGGCCAGCCTCCTGTAAGTTACACTTTTATATTCATCTCATCACTCTAAATATCATTCCCATAAATGGGTGTCATTAACAGCCCCATTTTCAGATGAAAAAAAAAATCACTTGATCATGATGACACCAAGTGTTGCTCATGGCAGGATGGGGCTGAGAAGCTGAGTGTGTAGGATTTCCAGCCTAGTCTCCACTGAGTCCTCTTCCTGCTGACCCTGTCATCTAAAATCCAAGCCCTACGGAATGACACTGATTCAGCTTCTCTCTGTACTTGGTGGTGGACCAACCCCCATCCTCCTCACTCCCTGGAGACTCCAGGCAAGTGACAGTAGAGTCTGCATGCTAGCAGGTGATACAGGGCTTCAGCACAATCTGTAGTTTGGAAGAAATTTTGTGTTTTCTAGGCACCCATCTGTGAGAGGCGAGCAAGCAGGGTCTGTTTGCTTATGGAGGAAACAACTGCTGCTCAGGAGTGGGAATGTCTGCCCTCTCTCGTGTGTCATTTCATTTCCAAGCAGAGGAGTTCCAGGATCCTTAGGACGTGGATCCAGCCTTCAGGGCTGCTCAGCTTTCAGGCCTTGGGAAACACCTTGACATTTTCCTTCCATGTTGGAATGAAGTTTGTGCAGTGCTGGGTGTGCTGTGGATCAGCCTGGAGCTCAGGCCTAGCCCAGAACTCTTGATTCTAGGCAGTCTTCGGAAGGCCTTCGCAGCCTCCACAGTGGTGGGCAGGGAGTCGGGGTGGAGGGCACTGTTGGACACGGTCTGGAGGATGTCATGTGTCAGTTCTTGATTGTCTCTCAACAGATAAGGAAGACACCCCCTACTTGTCACTTTCTATTTTCTTGTTTTCCCAGTGTGCCAGAATGTGGGGTGGAGGAGGAGAGAGAGAATCACGGACTCTTCACACCATTTGAGGGTTGACAGAGCACTTCCCAGGAATAGTTAGAAACAGAAAAGACACCTTAGGCCCCTGATGTATGAAGTTCATCATCATCATCTTTACCATCATCCTCAGCCGAAGGGCCTGAGGGATTGTCGCATGTTTTTGCTAGCTGTCCTAGGTAGAGAGTGAGACTGGTCCTGAGATTAGTCTGCGATGTTCCTTTACTCTCCTCATTGCACCAAGATCCTACACTGGGCAGCTTTCTGACTCACCGAAACACCCAGATCTTGCATGATTCAGTGCCTTTGCCCTGCTATTCCTTCTTCTTAGAATGCTTTTCCATGCTTCTTTGACTAGCACATTCCTACTCATGTGCTAAGCCTCAGCTCAAGTCTCTCATTTCCCTTCCACTTCCCATAAGGCAGAATAAATATCTTTCTAAATATGGTATTTATCACATCCTAAAGTTGATCTCTTCCTTATTTTCAGCCACTCAAAATACACTCTTAGAGTTGGAACTTCTGGTTTGTTTGTCGTGGTGGTTGTTCGTTTTCTTTTGAAAAGACTGGGTCTCATTCTGTCACCCAGGCTTGAGTGCAGTCACATGATCATAGCTTACTGCAGCCTCAAACTCCTGGGCTCATGCCATCTTCCTGCCTCAGCCTCCTGAATATCTGGGACCATAGACGCATGTCACTATGCTTGGTGGAGCTTCTCCAGGAAAAAGATTTTCCCGGTGGGGGCATAGCAGGGGTATAACAGAGAGTCATGACTGTACCTGGTGAGTTTGCAAGGTAGTAGAAACTGATGGCCTCAGAGATTTGTTCCAGGCTGGGAGTTGTAGGACATGGACATTGAGGTCATTGGGTCCAAGGTGATGAAACCACTGTAGGAGAATGGACTCTGGGGCTAGATAAGACCTTGGTTAGAAGCCGGCTCTGGTTGCGGTATATTCTGAGGCTTTGAATTCTTGAGCCTCAGTTTCTCCTTCTGTAGAAATGTGACAATAGAGCCTATCTCATAGGCTGCTGGGGAGTCATGGCAGGTAAAGGCTATGGTTGGTGCATAGACATGGTGACTGTCATGGAGATCATCCTGACTGAGAAGCCACGGCCCTTGGAATCAAGAATCTTACCTTTTACATCTTTAGATCTCCCAGTGGTCCCAGCACAGTGCCTGTGCTTGCTGGCTGCTCTTTTTTTTTTTTTTTTTTTTTTGTAGTTGCTGCATAGAGATACCTTGAAAAGGATTTGGAACCAGGAAGAAGTAGAATAAAATGGTCGTCAAGGAATAAGACTTGTGGTGGGTGGGTAGGGCAGCTTGGAGGGTGGGTGGAGGGGCAGCACCTTGGGCCTGAGAAATTAGGATATTTCAAGCACACATCTAAAGTAACATGGACTTCTGGCCTCCAGGATATCAGGATGCCTCTTCCTCCTGCCCTCCCGCCTGGGTTAACGAGGTCCAATGAGGAGTTAGACCTGGCAGAGAGACAGGAAAGAGCACGTGGGAACATGAGAGCAAGTGTGTGTGGTGTGCATTTGTGTGTGGGCACGGGTGTATACAGGTGTGAGGGGGCATGGGTGTGTACAGGTGTGAGGGGGCACAGGTGTATATAGGTGTGAAGGGGCACGGGTGTATGGAGGTGTGAGGGGGGGCATGGATGTATACAGGTGTGAGGGGGCACGGGTATATGGAGGTGTGAGGGGGTACAGGTGTATGGAGGTGTGAGGGGGCATGGATGTATACAGGTGTGAGGGGGCACGGGTGTATGGAGGTGTGAGGAGGTATGGGTGTATACAGGTGTGAGGGGGCACAGGTGTATACAGGTGTGAGGGGCACAGGTGTATGGAGGTGTGAGGGGGCACGGGTGTATGGAGGTGTGAGGGGAATGGGTGTATGGAGGTGTGAGCGGGCACGGGTGTATAAAGGTGTGAGGGGCATGGGTGTATACAGGTGTGAGGGGGCACGGGTGTATGTAGGTGTGAGGGGACATAGGTGTGTGCGTGGTGTGCATTTGTGTGTTGGTACAGGTGTGTGTAGGTGTGAAGGAATATGGGTGCATGTGTGTGGTGTGCATTTGTGTGCTGGTACAGGTGTGTTTAGATGTGAAGGACACATGGGTATGTGTTGGAGGGTGTTGTGTGCATGCATTGTGTTGGAAGGTATCAATGGACCAATAGACAGATTTCTGTCCTCACACAGCTTACAGTTGCATGGGGAAGAATGATGTTAATGAAATTGTTAGTTAAAAGTGTGGTGATTGGTCTGATGAAAAAATTAGAGGACTCTGATAATTCATTCAGTACTTAATTTAATTCACACTTGGGACTTGGGAAGTGTAAATTCTTTTTTTATTAAAAAAAGGCTTTCATTTTTTAATCTTATTTATTATAATTTTATTGAACATAGTGTAAAGATTTTTACATGAATATGTACATATTTTCTTTCTTTAACATAACCACAATATTATTATCATATCTGAAATAATTAACACTAATTTTTTAGTGTTATCAAATACCAGTCAGTGTTCAGGTTTTCCTGTGTGTCTCATAAAAGTTTTACAGTTGGTTTATTTAAATCAGGATCCAAACAAGATCTACACGTAACACATGGTTAATTTGTCTATTCAAAGACTCCTTAGGCTCCTTCACCCTTCTTATTTTTTCATGAAATTTATTTGTTGGATAAACCAGGCTACATGTCCTTGTAGCATTTCCCAGAGTCTGAGTTTTGCTGATTGCATCTCCTGGTGTCGGGTAGCATGTTCCTTGGTCCCCTGGACATCCTGCAAACTGAGAGTTACACCTGGAGGCTTGGGCAGGCCTGATTTGGTTACCCCACAGGCTTCTCACCTGCTGGCTTGGCAGCCACTGGTGGCCCATATGGGAAAGGCATCTCACTGAGTGCAGCCTCTAAGCTACAGCCAGCAGGGTAGGAGAGTCATCCAGGGGAAAGGAATGGTGGTGTTCAAGGCAAAGGAAGCTGTAGGTGCACCTTGGGCATAAGACGATGGGGTGGAACTGAGGACAGTTCTGGGGAGCTGTGTGCGTGGCCAGGTAGCACGGCAGGAAGCAGAGACGGAATGGAGCTGCAGAAATGTGGGCTGCTCTCTCGGCCTCTTTATCCTTATCTGTAAAGTGAACATAATACCTGTAACTACCTCTTAAAGGGGTTGTGGGCCAGGCATGGTGGCTCATGCCTATAATCCCAGCACTTTGGGAGGCCAAGGTGGGCGAATCACAAGGTCAGGAGATTGAGACCATCCTGACCATGGTGAAACCCCATCTCTACTAAAATACAAAAATTAGCCGGGCATGGTGGTATGTGCCTGTAGTTCCAGCTACTCAGGAGGCTGAGGCAGGGGGAATTGGTTGAACTCAGGAGGCGGAGGTTGCAGTGAGCCTAGATCGCGCCGCTGCACTCCAGCTTGGTGATGGAGCAAGACTCTGTCTCAAAAAAAAAAAAGGTGGGAGGGGGTTATGGATGTTATAGAGTGGATGTGACCTATTCAGCACCAGTGTCTGGCCAATAGGAAAGGAGCAATACTTGTTATTTGTAATGCTGATGACGGTGACAATGTGGAGGAAGAGGGAAAGGGAGCTTGGACTTTCTCTGAGATCCATGGGAAGCTATTGAAAACTTTTGCATAAAGGACAGATATAATCAGGTTTGCATTTCTAGAAGTCTGACCTTTCTGTGAGATGAAGAGTGAATTTGGGAGGTGCAAGAAGGGGGCGAGACATCAGTAAGGGGCTGATGCAGGTGCGTAGGAGAGAGGGGGCTGTATGGGGGCAATGTCAGTGGGTATGGAGATAGATGGAATTACTGGATGTATTCAGAGAGGAAGCACAGAGAAGTGATAGATAAAGCATATGGGAGAGGGCGGCCAGGAGTCCAGGAGGGTGTACAGGTTTTTGGCTTGAGTCACTGGCAGGAGGAGGGTGCCACCCACTGAGATGGGAAGTGCTCTCCAAAACTCCAGGATCCCAGACCAAGCATCCACCCAGTACTTTTTTTTATGTTTATGTATGTAGTGAATGTGTGCATGTGCTACTGTGCTATTGTATTTTGTGCATTTTAATATATGCAATAAAAGAAAATATTAAAAATTCAGATAAAGATGAAATAATATTTTAAAAGATCTTGCTATGATTAAAATGACTTCTTAATCTCATTAGCTGGAACAGCAAGGCAGAACATACACTCAGGGTAAGGTTCATCATGAATGATAGTGGATGTACAACTGTATTTCATAGAGCCGCCTTGATTATTTGATATTTTTGCCAATTTCTTGTCATATCTGATTAGATTATCCCAGTTTCTAGCTCTTCGTGTGGCTGATGAAGAGCTATTACTGGGAGCAGGGTGAGTGTCAGCAGCCTCAGGCTCTTGGCTTTATTTATGCTTTATGATGTCAGAGTGGTTTGAGTTGAATATCTTTTGCAGGAATCTTTGAAAGCCACTTATTCCATCTCTGCAAGGGTTAGTTTAGTCTAAACCAGATCATGTGGCCTGGAAATGCTCTTCACCAGGCATCTGTAAACTACAAAATTCCACGCTGATAATGACTATAGAGTTGGGGCACCCTGGCCACCCTTCTGCAGGTTGCCCATGCAGGCTTTTCAGGACACATGGTCCTGACTGTGGCCCGAGCTGAGGGTACTAGGACCCATTTGTATATTCAGTATTACTAAAACTTACGTTTTCTCTCGTCTTACTTGATGTGTTAAAAATAAATCAAAATAAAAGTGTGGGCACTCCACTTGGAGCTCTGGGTGGCTCCGTGCCAAGCTGGGGACAGCAAAGAGCTTATTTGGAGGTCTTTGGAAGGATCGGGGCTCTGAGAGCCTGCTCAGGGTTCCAGTCTGGGCTCCTGTGATCCAGGCACCCCTGCAGCTTTCTGGTAGCTTCTCCTGGTGCTGGCAAAACAAGGGTGAGTGTGTGGAGTGACAGAGGATGACTCTTCACGTCCAGCCTCTCTGGCCTCTTCGGCAGTGTGCCCAGGAGAGAAAGAAGCCTCAGCTTGCCGCAAGGCCTGGGATGTGCTGACGTGCACGGTGAGTGCTGGCACCTTTAGCAGCATCACTTGTCATTAACGTGAATTTGCATGGCATCACTGCTGCCCTTTCAGAGAATCACCTTCTCAGAAGGTCCTTGGGGCTGGAGGTTTGGAGTCTTCTCACTGTCTACTCAAGTACACTTCCCTTCCACCCAGCCTGGACTGTGTGTGTCTGGACCAGGTTTTATTCTAGGGATGGGAATGATGGGGCCATGCTAAATGGAGGGACTTGAGTACCTACCAAAGGTAAGAATTAGATAATAGATTAACCAGGCAGAGTTGGAGGGAAAGACTTGTGAGGTTATTAAAAATTGCTTGGTGTTCTAAAGCTGGTTATTATTCCATTGTTGCTAATTCTGGGCCCCAGTGAATCCACAGGAGAGGAGTTTCACCATGACCCCACCACAGCCAGATGTGCCCATGAAGGAAAAAGCCTGCAGGCATTTCGGGCCCTAATTGGTTGTTGCTGTAATGTTTTTCATTGATCGTGCGGCGGCCGTGCAAGGAGCTGTCCAGGGAGCAGGAAAGCACTGGGGGCCTTTTCAGGAGGGTGTGCCTACCTGTCATGGGGCTGGCTGCTGCTGGCCTAGGGGAGTTGAAGAGACCTCTGTGCCCTTTTGGATTCCCCCAGTCCTGGAAAGGAGGCCGGCTCCAGGTGGGAGAAGAGGTAGCACTTTTGCCCAATTAGGAGCCTGTAGCTCCCGGGGTTTTTTCCCCTCTGAGTGATCGTTTCTTTCTGGGGCTGGATTCCGCCCTCTGATTATCGCAACACATTGCCTGTTTGGTTTTTCTCGGTTTAACTCCCACACTAATTTTGTGCATGAATGAGTACAGTGAAACCAGTTTAATTTGCTGTTAATTCTCTGTTCAAAATATTCTCTTCTGTTTAAGGGACATAGTCGCTTTCATCTCTCTGAGGCAGCGTGTGAAAGCAGGCAGCTGCTAGGGTGGTGGAGGGGCGCCTGCGAGCTGGTGTCAGCCTGGGCCAGTGCATACTGTGGTCTGTGGTCTGTGGTGGGGGAAGGCAGGTGAGCACTATGGGGGTGGACATTTCTCAGAAGCAACAACCCATAGTTGTTGGGGCTTTACACTTGCTGAGCTAGCGGATGGTTTGGTTGTGCATGGGAAAAAGTTCATAGCTGGCAAAGTACCTCTTCACCAAGGGGCTATGGCTGAGAGATTTTGGCACACACACTGAGTAGCTAGTCTCTTGGCGATCCCGAGTATGGGACGAGGTAGTGAATTCTACGGCTGATCACAGATAGTCAGGGAAGACAGCTGACTGTCGTTAGGAAACACAAACTTTAAACATTGCTTTGAAGTTTCTAAATAAAATGTTTATGCAATTTGCTCAAGCTTAGTTGGTGAAAGAGATCTGTTTTTGAGAAAATGTTCTTGTTTGGGTCTGCTATGCCTAGCTCTTTCACTTCTCTGCTTTAACCAGGGGCCTTTTGGGGGAGAGGGCTTTGCACCAGGTGGCAGAGTGCCCAGTCACAGGACTGCACTTGGAGAGACAAATGATCTCTACGGGAGCTGAAACTGTAAAACAAAAGTAATGGGGCATGATTCGACAGCATTGGTCACCATGAGGCAGCCCCTTAGGCCATGTGGGAGTGGTGGTGGCTGTGGGTGAGGGGCCTGCTTCACTCTCCAGTAGCTGCATCAAGATCCACCTCCAGTGCAGGGTTTCTGGTAAGTTGCAGGTAGGGAAGGTTGGACAGCCACTGGGGATCAGCCTTCCTCCACTTTCCTCTTGGAGCTATCCAAAGTGCTGGCTGAGGGGGCCCCATGAGCCTCTCTCTGAAACCCACATGTTATCTCTGTGAGTCTGCTTATGCTGCTGGCCTACAAAACTGATTGTGGATTCTGCCCACTGCAGCCACTGCCCACCTCACCTTCCACACACTTCTCTTGTTACTTTCCACAATGTCAGGCATTCCTCCTGTCATTCTGGAGATTCTTGACTGCCCAGCATTGCCAACTATGGGCAGGGCAAGCATTCTGCTTTGGGAAGCACATGTGGTTTACCCGCCAGCCCAGCACATCTGTAGGGACCATCTCTGCTGGGAAAAGGTACTCAGGTGCTGGGTGCAATGGTGTGGAAGTCTAAGGAAAGAGGAAGAGCAAAGGCAGCAGGTGGTGAAGTGATTTTACAGGGGCCGGTTAGTGTGGGCTGTGGAGTGCACCACACATCTGGCTTCCTCTTTCCTGTGTTGCGGTCTGGCCAAACCTAGACTGACTCTAGGCTTATATTTCCCCTTGGTGGTGACCAGGGGCCTTGCTGTGGACATTTCCTCCCAACTGCCCTCTAAGCTTTTCCCCATGATTCCTAGGCAGTCCTTGGCCTGTTTTGATTGAGCATCTTGCTGTTGGCTTCCCTTCTGAAGCCCCCTTTGCCCATCTGCTAGTTTCACTCCTCTGCCACCTGGTTTTGCAGTATTCCATTTTCTCTTGACTGATCTCCTTTATCATGCCTCTGATTGGTGGCTTCCATAAGATCAGAGAGACTCTTTCTGGAGCCCAGGGCCTATGGCCCTTCTGAGTGCTCCCATGGTGATGTGATCCTATTGCTGTGCCAAGTCTACAGAACGCCAGCTGACAAACACACTAATTATACACATTCCTCTGCAAATTCATTAGCGGCAAATGAGGCTTGTGTTCCCCATGTTTATTCTGTTTCCCTTTGTACCCTTTTGGAAGGACTCAGATTCCCTTTTGAATTTGGTTGAAACCATTTAGCCCAAGAGGACAGCATCATAGACCAGAATTAGGCCAGTCATCTTCTGTAGGTACACTTTACTTGCATGACTTAGTAATATAAATTTCATTTAATTTTATTTTTGTTTATTGAGTGTCCTCAGCGTCCCAGTTGTGATTTTCTGGTATTCTAGAGGTCACACAAACTTGTGTGGAAGTTTATAGGTATGCTGATAGCTGTAAGAGTTTTTTCTTTTAATTGTAAAATAAAATAACAAATTAATTGATCAGACATGAAAAGACACATTTTAAATATCACTGATCAAATTCTTCTAGCATGTTTGTCTAGGCCACAGCCCTTCACTCTCTAGTGGTGAGAAAATTACAGTTCACGGGCCAAATCCAGCCTGTAGTTTGCTTACATGAGGTATTGGCAATGGCAGAATTGAGAAGCTGCAACAGAGACCTTATGGCTCACAAAGCCTAAAATATAAAGTTTGCCAACCGCCAGAGTAGACCATCATGACACATGTCAGAGCAGCCAGTGGGCCAGTGGTAGACCAAGGCCCTCTCAGAGAATGTGCTCCTGGGCTGGGCTGGAAGACTTGACCTAGGCCTGTGCTGCTGTGCAACCGAGAGGCTGTCACCCCAGAGGTCTAGAGAATGCAAGTTGAGCCCCCATTCAACTGATGGTGTTATGTTCCGTTTGTGTAATGAGATCTCAAGCAGTAGGGCCAATGCCTGTCTCTTAATGGTCTTCTAGGATAAGATATAATACCTGTAAAAATAGTTTATAAACTCTAACGACTAGACAAGGACTATTTATAAAAAGCATATGTCTGAATCCAACTGTTTAGAAATAATGATAATTAACATTGATAAGTGATTATTACTGGCCAGGTGCAGTGCTAAACACCTCACAAAAAGTATTTCACTTGATCTTCAAATTAACTTGGGAAACAGGTATATTACATCCATGCTACTGATGAGAAATCTGGGGCTCAGAGAGGTTGTGGGGGTTACCCATTGCCACACTGCCATTATTCACACAGCTTAGATTGGAACCTTTGTCTTTTGACTTCAACTCCAGTGCCCTGTTTGCGTTGCCATGACTGGCTAGGTAGGGATCCACTAAAGGAAGTAGGTGTGTGTTTTCTTCTGCTGGTAGATAAAGCTTTGCATCATTTTTCTAAAGGAAGGGTAGGTGAGCCCAAAATGCTTGGTGAAACATAAAGAAAACACAGCTCAGTTGTCTCTGGCCATGACCAGATTTAACACTGAGGTTGGAACGTTGTAGAGTGAAGTTCCATGTCATTTTGCTGAGATGTACATTTGACTCACGGGCACCAAGGTACCTGCCAGGAGGGATGCAAGTGTTGTGCTGTTTGCCAGTTATCATCATTGCGTTATATACATTAGATCAACTCCCATGAAGTGGGGGAAAAGTGACTGATGCCCCACCCTGCCCCTCCAAGAAAGCCAGCCAGTACTGGTGATGGAAATCTTAAAAAAAAAAGATAAAGAGAATAGACATCTTACAAGAAAGAGTAGAACTTGGCTGTATTACTCAATTTAAAAATTCAGTAAAGTCTTCAGCCATGACCACAGTAGATGTCACTGATTGATTGCATTTCGGAAGTGAGGGATAATTGTTTATTCCTGTGTTTGCCCCGAATGTACCCCCCTCTCCAGCCTGCTAGAATGTGGCCTCCCCTTCTCCAGGCCTCCAACATGCTCCTGTTCTTAAATCCAGAGTCCTCCTGGTGCAGGGTTAGAGACCAGAAATTTTCAAGCTTCCACCTTTGAGGTGCTGCAGACCAGAGCTGGTGGCCAGGCTAGGGTCTCATGTCTGTCTTCTTCCGTTGCTGAGTCAGTCACTGATGGGCATGTGCTTTGTGTCCAGCCCTTGCCTGGGAATAGTTCCTGCCCTTAGAAAGCTCACAGTGCAGTGCAGTGAGCGGTGTATCTTATCTTCCTTTTTGCAAACCCTTTTCTCTCAGACCCCAAACACATGGTGTGGGGCCTTCTGCGTATGCGTCTAGAGGCTTTAGTGTGTCAGCATGGCGGTGCTCACATTCTCAGCAATCGCAAGGGTGGGGGCCATGCCAAGCCTCTGTGACTCTGCAGCTCTGTGAGTTCTGAGTGATAGAGGGGCTGGCCCTCTCCATAGGCTGTCTTGGGCCCAGGGCCTAGGGCTCCAGCCATACTTCCAGAGGTCCTGTGCCCCCATAGTGTCCCACGCAGGCAGCCTGCAGGGAAGGGAATTTGTTCCCCTGTGCCTGTCACTCTTTGCTGTGTGGAGGGCAATGGGACTTTTGTGAGTTCCCAAGTGAACCCACTGGCCTATTGTCTGACCCAACTCTCCACAGAGCTCCACCAACGTGGTGAGGACAGGGGCAGGGCTGGGAAAGGCCTGATGTATTCCTGGCCAGAGCTGAAAACACTATTCATCCCAGAAGCACCCTGTTAAGCAGCAACAACAGCACAAAGAGGGAGGAGAGAGGAGAGTGGGAAACAAGGAGGGAGCAGGCGTGAGGAGTGAAAAGAAAAGAGAGATGAGGAGGGGGGAGTAGAAGGAGAAGGGAGGTGAGGGCAGTGAGGACCGGCACCCACAGCATGGAAGAGGAGCTTCTTGTCAGAGTCCTTCAGGTCCCACATGGATTCTGCAGAGCCATGTTTCTCTGGAGAGACTGTAGAATGCTCAGTGGAATTCATAAAGGAACAGACAGAGAGATGAAGTGAGCCTGACAGTGCCATGGGGCTCCTCAGACAGTTGCCGTGGTGCTGGAATTCGTCAACAGAGGTAGGATGTGCCCACCAGAAAGATGACAGCCTCCTTTCCCCTGGGCTGTCAGATCAAGTGGAGCATATACAGCTCAGCAATGGGTGCTGGCCCTCAGAGAGCAGTACGCACAAAATGGTGGGGGCTATAAGAAAAGCTGGTGGACCCAAGAGTGTGGTGGGTAGGAAACAGAATGCTCAGGAGGTCCTGGCCTCTCATAATCTGCAGGGCTTCCATGGAGAATGGGGAGCAGTTGATTCTGTGGGGGGCCTTTCAGGAACACAACAAGGGCCAAGGAAAGGGAATCCCAAGGAGCCAGCCTTCTGAAAGTTAGAACCAGCTAAGAAGAATGTGTCTCCCCCAGGAAGGTAGGAAGTGCCTCATCTTCAGAGGTGAGCAAGTGGAGGCTACATGACCATCTGGGGAGGGTGCTGTGGTGAAGGATCGAGCTTGGGGTGGAGGAGAGTACTGTGCCTCTGGAGCTTTTCAAACCCTGAGAGGTTCTGAAGTGAGAGCCAGGCCCAGGCTTAGGGCTCATCTCCCACTGCATTTGGATAGCAGGCAGTGCTATGAATGAGCAGATGAAATCTGGACTGTCCATCATGTCCAAGCTGAAAGACACAGAGCAAACCTCCAGATCCTGAAGCTACTGACCTTGGTCTGTTCTTAGTTCAGAAGGAAGAGAACTGCTGGTGTCACTTTTCCTGATGTCTGCTCTTTTGGCCTCAGGAAATGGTCAGGGAGTCTTGAGGCCACAGCCCCTCAAGGAAACCTTCGCCCCCACCTCCACAGGGAGAATTCAAAGCCAGGTGGACAAATGACTCTCTCCTTGAGTTTCCAGCATTACAAGAGGAAGAGGTGACTTCCAGATTGCCCCTGACTGCCCAATGTTAGGAAACCAGGATCAGCACTTAAACTTCCACTCAGGTACAAGCCAAAGACTTCAGTCCAGAAGGGCCTAGAGTGATCAGCCAACCCCAGGAAGACTGAGCAGAGAGAGGTCCAGGCCCGTACAGTGTGGTCAGCTGCCTCCTAGTGCATTCCCTCTGACAAACTAATATGTAAGACCTCTCTTCTTTCACCTCACTTTAGCTGCTTATTAAGGGAATGATTCCATAAAATGTCTACAGTGTAGCTAAGAGTGCATCCTAAGGCCTGGGGCATCTGGATTGTGATGTGGAAGTTATCTAGTCCCTAAGGCTGTAAGTAGCTTTGTGAATGTGACAGCTCCAGCTCTGGGAGTTCTGAGGCCCAGGACTTCCTCCTGCCTTCCCTTCCTGCTACAGTGGGTAGACCAAATGCTCACAGCAGAGAAGGAGGGCAGGAGGACTCTAAGGCCGTCATGCCTGTTTGCTGCCCCACTGTGGAAAACCATAAGGGCACCCCTAAGGCCAGCATGGGAGCTCTACCTGGACCTTCAAATCCCTCCAAAGACATTTCTGCAAGGGGGCATTTGCCGCAAGAGTTCTGTGAGGCTTGTGAGGAGGAAATTGATGGCATTGTGAATATTTGGAATCTCAGGACATGCTGAATGCCAGGAGCCAGTCAATGCTATTGATCGGGAAACACAAATAGAAGTCTTCCCAGAGTACTCTCCAGATATCAGTGATAATAGAGACCTTAGAAGGATGAGTGACAGACAGGGCTGGACATGCATTCCCTGACAAGGAGGGGGTAGAATGGCAAAAGGTTCATTCCTGCAGGTGGGAGCATCTGTGGAGTCAGAGTGGGCAGCCCTGGAGGGACCTTGGGCATCTTCCCATTGACCCCTGGCAACTGCACAGCTAGAGGAGGTCAGAACTATGATCTCACAAACAAGAATGTGCTGTAGGCTCCTTTCATGGGTTGGCTCTTGGTGGTCCATTGATTCCAGTATCACCCTCCCCTTGACCTCCTGTGCAGTTGACAGTGGTCTGTTGTACAACAGGACAGGGTGAGAATCGGGACAGAAAGGCTGTCGCAAGCACGTCACAATCAATCCCGTGGAACAGGGAGAGAGAGATAAAAAGCGGAGTGTTTCAGACCTGCATTGAATGGCGAGACTGTGCAGAGTTCAGGGATCGGACAGACTCATTGGCTTAAGTTTTCGTGGAGGCCACCTGGAGGAAAAGGGACCAGGCCTCCGCTTTGCATCCTGCAGCCTTTGAACTCCTGGGCCTGAACCATGCAGCAGGAAAGGCCCATTGGCCATCAGTGGATGTGGTGGACAGGGCATCTCTGAGTGCAAGGTGCCCTGCGAGGTGTGGCAGCCCATGGGTGAGAATGAGGATCTTGGCACTGTTCTCTCAGAGCCTGCAGGGAAATGGAGCAGGAGACCACAGAGAGGGCAACAGAGTGTAAGCCATGAAGAGCTGGGTAGGGGCGTTTGCGCAAGATGGGCCACATCTTCCAGGAAGGAGGAGGCCCAAGGCTGGGCAGTTAGGCAAACTTCCCAGAGGGGCGAGAGGGATGATGGTGGGGTTTTAGAGGGCTGGAGGGATGTGGTAGGGTGGAGTCAGAGCATGAAGAGATCAGCTTCTGTCTGAAGGAAGACTCCTGGGTAGGAGTCTGGGGGCTGCAGTAGACCAGCCTGGCTCTCTGAAGAGGAGTGACTGAGGTCTTGACTGGAGAGGGGGCAGTGAAGTAGGCCACGAAGACTGTATGTGAGGGGAGTGGTGGTCATGGGGTAGTAGCTGCTGCATAGCAACACTGAGAATGATGGATACAGCAGCCAGTGTTAGCCACCCAGGGGGTAGCTGCACAGTGGCATGGCCTTTGGAGTCTCAGCAGCACCTGTCTGGTCTGGGATGTGTCCAGGAGAACTTGAGAGCCTTCTGGGCCAGCCCACACTTCTTCCTTCCCTGACTGGTTGCCCCTCACTGGCACATCCCCCAAGCCCCCCCACAGCCATCCCACCCAGGGCCCCTGGCTCTCTGGAGCTGCTGCCAGTGTATGTAGGGGCCCTAAGGGCACAGCTCAGTGCCTGTGCCATCTGAGAATTACTGTGCCACAAATCAATCAGAACTGAGGGCCCAGGAAGGCCTGGCAGAGAGAGGCAGACGGCAGCGTATTCCTTCTGATTAACGAGCCTGGGCCACCATCCATCGCCGGCCTTCATTAGGGCTGCAGAGAGTCATTTTGCATGGGCGTGCAGGCTCTCCTCCCCGCTCTTCTCCAGGGTGATTGATGCCCCCTGGGTGCCTGCATCCCCCACTGAAGTGAGAGGCCTTCTCTCAGCGCACCCACAAAGAGCAGGAGGCAGCAGGTTTGTTATGCATGGTTCTTACCCGTGTGCCATTGACGCAGACTCATTGGTCTGTCAGAGTGGCTGGGGCAAACAGATTTAATCTCCCTTAGAATTCATGGTGCTGGAAGACTGGAAAATGCCAGCCTCCTAAATTTTAATAGGTCTCTGACTCTCACCACAAAAATGCAAATAGGTGTAGCCCTGAGTAGCAGTGGGCTTATGGCCAGCCTGCGCCATCAGCATGCTGGGGCATTGATTTAAAGGCTGTTTCTGGACCCTGGCATGCCTGTGTAGCTCTCTTTCTTCTCCTAGCCTCTGCCTCTCTCTCTTTGCTGCTGGACTGGCAGAAGGGTATGCTCTGTGTCGGGAAGGAATCTGAGTCAGGAGAAGGTAAAGCTTGGAAAAAAGTCTGCCTACAGATCTGATTAAATGCCCCCTGAGGCCTGATGGCCTGGAAGTGGGTAGGGCTGCCTAGCACCATGCCTGGGCCAGAGGGCAGCCTCTGAGGCCTCCCCCTGTCTGTGCCCACTGACATGGTCTGGCCAGTTTGGCTCCTGCCCACAGATGTTTGATGCTAGAGAGGTCTTGGGGTCCCCAGCCATGGTGGTAGGACTCAGTTTTCTTCTTGGTTCTCTGGCTGTGGTGTATTTGCAGACATAGGAAAGGGCACACGTGGGCATGAAAGGGTGTCTGCCATCTTATAGGATGTGGCAGAATTTGACATTTCCTGATATCAGAATGGAAAAGGAGCTGAGATAGGATGAAAATAAGGCAAAAAGGACTGTGGCTGTTTGGGACTTTGGTATCCCAGATGAAAGGCTTTTTGGTCTTCCATTTTCCTTGTTCCTGTATTTGGTCTCACTGGCTCAGGACTTGGCCTTTGTTGGAGAGCAGTGTCAGTCCTTGCATCCACAGTTCCCTCTGTCCATCAGTGAACCATGTGGAGATGCAAGTTGTGCTAAGGGTGGGGGAGGCCCAGAACATCCTCAGTAGTGGGGGAGCACACAGAGGTAGTGGAGGCTACAGGGGCATGGGAGGTATGAGTGGGGGAGCTCAGAGTCCTGGGTGCCAGACTTTCATGAAAACAGTCTCCTGAGAGCAGACCCAGCACTGAGCTTTCATCTAACATCAGGCAAGAATACCATCAAAATCATTTTCCTGTAAAGAGCAAACCTGCCAGGCCCGACACATCAGGGAGATGAGCAGCATGTAACCTGGGAGGTCACCGCTGCCTCTGTTCTGAAGCACCATCCCTGACTTTGGGAAAACTCGAAGAGATAATTGAGCTGCTTTCTCACACTCTTTCCAAGGGCTTTAGATGCAAGCAAAGACTATTGTCTTAAGTTTTCATTTGCTTCCCAAGAGGAAACGCTCTGCAGGGGGAGTCCTTAACTTCCAAGCCACCGACCAATACCAGGGCTGGAGAGCCCACTTCCATCCAGGGATTGAGGGCAGGGGTGACGATGGCCATGCTGGGAGCACTGTGTTTGGAATATGGCCCTGTTCATCCAGAGCGGGGCCAGTGGCTGGAGCCCCTTCAACGCCAGTCTCCTGTGCTCTACTTGTATGCTGGGCATGGAGAGAAAGGCTCTTCAAAAAAGCCCAGTGCAGTTCCATGTCTCAGTGTATATTGGTGGCAGTCGGTGGTGGTGTAGCTATTTGGGCTCCTTCTTGGCAATCTGAGTTGCCTTAGACCCAGTTGTGGCCACACAGAGTGGCCTCTAGCTAGAGAGAAGCCCATCCCAGATGCCCCCATGCATGGTGTATGTGGGGGAGGTGGAGGCTGCACCGAGTGCCCACATTTGTGGTTACGTAGGGGTTGACTGAAGAGAAATTAGAATGTGACTGGATGGCTAAGTTGGGTTTCTCAACGAACTGAAGCTGAAGGATGGGTTTGGAGCTAGTCTGCCAGGGCCCAATGGAACCAAAGTCCACCCTTCAGAGTGAGCAGTAGGATTGGAGACTCAGTGGCCAGCCCTGTCTCATGGGATGTAGCTAAGAGACTTGGGGTTTGTGCGAGGTTCTGCTCCCACATCAGGACCAAACATAGAAACATAACAGTGATTGCTCTTTGCAGACCAACTACCACTTGTCAGAGACTGCAATAAGTGCTTGGTAAATAATATTTTACTGACTTCCCACAAATGCCTTGTGAGGTGGACATTATTATCCTCATTTAGTGGATGGCTGAACATGAGCCTTAGATGTCTGAGTAATTTGCTCAAGGTCACAGAACCAGAGAGCAATAAAGCTGAAACTCACACCCAACGCCGTCAGATCCAAGTCCACTGTGGTCAGGACTTGGCTACCCTGGCATGTAGCTGCCTCCTGGTGTTGGGCACTGCAGGACTCTGGGGGGGAGGGTTGTTGGAGACATGGGGGCTGCCTTCCATGGGCTACTAATTTAAGTCCTGAGCATCATCAGGGGTCTGGCAGAAACAGATGGCACAGTGGAAAGAGGTGATTGAGGGGGAGATTAATGAAGGTCTGTTTACAAAGGTTGCGCAGAGTTAAAGACAGGCCACAAGGATGACAGAGCACTCAGGGATTTATGGCAGCAGGGGGCTTTTACCATTCCTAGGCTTGAAGGACCTGGGGGAGGGAGCCATCTTCCCAGAACTAGGCAAGGGCTACAGCTGTAGGAGAGGCCCACCAGCCTCTCCCTCTCAGCAGGCAGGAGCGTCTCGCTCCCCATGTCCTGCAGGCTCTTGCTGGTGAAGGAGCCCAGTGGATGCCCTCCCTCTGCCCAGGGTACAGAAGAGAAGGGTAAAGAGTAGGCCTTGAGGAGCAAATAGAAACCATCACTCACCTGCTAGAATGGATGTCTTTGGAGGATGCACCTGGCCATCCTTGTGTCTGTATCCCCCCAGGCTCCCAGCACAGGCCCTAGTATTTGTTGGCAGAAACCCAACAGCCCTATTTCCTGGTGTCCTAACCCTCCTGTAATGGGTTGAATTGTGATCCTCACAAAAAAGATATGTTGAGGTCCTGACCCCCAGTACCTCACAATGTGGACTTATTTGGAAACAGGGTTATTGCAGATGTCAATAGTTAAGAGGAAGTCATAGTAGAATATGATGGACCCTTCATCCTATGACTGGCATCCTTGTAAAATAATCATGCCACGTAAAGACAGACAGGGAGAGCAACATGAGACGAGATAGGCAGATTGGAATTGGCAGCTGCAAGCCAAGGACCGTGAGAGATCCTAGGAAAACCACCAGAAGCAAGAAGTGGCCAGTAAAGATCCTCTCCTACAGGTTCAGAGGACGTATAGCCCTGATAGCATCTTGTTTTGGGATGTTTTGCCTTCTGAGCAGTGAGACAATACATCTCTGTTGTTTTAAGCCACTCAGGTTGTGGTGCTCTGTTACAGCAGTCCTAAGAAACTAATATAGCTTCTAAAGTAAGTTCCACATTTTATTAGTAAAAAGCACTCACACAGTACAAGCATACACACTGCTAAGCCACTGTAAGACTGTGCCAGACCTGAGGATTCCAGAGGCACAAAGTCCATCCCAGATCTAGAGGTCCCCTCTAGTTTCTTGTCATGTTTCTCAGATACCACCTTGAGAACTAAGAGCCAGAAGAAACCCTCTGAACCAGAGAGGAGAACAATGGTCAAAAGCCATGTACCAAGTGCCAAGCTAGGCTGGGCAGGGAGGGCAGCCTTTCTGAAGCCAATTCCCAGCCGTACACAGCTCCGTACATTGAGCAGACCTTCCCACATCCCCATGCTCTGGCCTGCTTCTCTGGAAGTCTACCTTGGAAGAGCCTTGGAGGGAGAGAAATGCCTTTGGGCCTTCCTGCTTGCTCATGGGATACACCACGTGTGAACCAATCTACAGCCTGTCCGAACTCCTTCAGGCGCATTTTTATGTTGTGACCCATCTAAGCTGTGGCTTCTTTCTAGTCACCATAGTTAATTGCACCTTGGAACATAAAAGAAACAGGAGGAGGACATAGTGGGGGAGGACTGTGCTGATCTGTATGTCCTTTAAAGGAGCAAATTTCCAAGATAGACAAATGGGATCTAATTAAACTTCAGAGCTTCTGTACAGCAAAAGAGCGAACTGACAACCAACAGAATGGGAAAAAATTTTTGCAATCTACCCATCTGACAAAGGGCTAATATCCAGAATCTACAAAGAACTAAAACAGATATACAAGAAAAAAACAAACCCATTCAAAAGTGGGCAAAGGATATGAACAGACACTTTTCAAAAGAAGACATATATGAGGCCAAAACATACGAAAAAATGTTCATCATCATTGGTCGTTAGAGAAATGCAAATCAAAACCACATTGAGGTATCATCTCATGCCAGTTAGAACGGTGATCATTAAAAAATCTGGAGACAACAGATGCTGAAGAGGATGTGGAGAAATAGGAACACTTTTATACTGTTGGTGGGAGTGTAAATTAGTTCAACCATTGTGGAAGACAGTGTGGCGATTCCTCAAGGATCTAGAAATAGAAATTCCATTTGACCCAGCAATACCTTTACTGGGTATATACCAAAAGGACTATAAATCGTTCTGTTATAAAGACACATGCACACGTATGTTCATAGTAGCCCTGTGTACAATAGCTAATACCTGCAACGAACCCAAATGCCCATCGGTGATAGACTGGACAAAGAAAATGTGGCACATATGCACCATGGAATACTACGCAGCCACAAAAAACGATGAGTTTGTGTCCTTTGTAGCGACTTGGATGAATCTGGAAACCATCATTCTCAGCAAACTGACACAAGAACAGAAAACCAAACACCGCATGTTCTCACTCATAGGTGGGTGCTGAACGATGAGAACATGGGGACTCAGGGGAGAGGAGCATCACACATGGGGGGTAGTGGTGGGGGGGGCTAGGGGAGGGACAGCATAGGTGGGAGGGTGGGGAGGGGATAACATGGGGAGAAGTTTGGGATATAGATGAAGGGGGAATAGAGGCAGCAAACCACCTGGTTATGTATGCACCTATGCAACAGCCCTGCATGACCTGCATATGTACCCCAGAACCTAAAGTAAAATAAAAAAAAAATAAAAGAGCAAATTTCACAGTTTGTTTTATAATTTAAATGCCTGTTCAGACTCAGTCAGTCATTCAGCAGATGGATTGGATTGGCTCCTTCAGTTTTCTCAGGCTTGTTTCTTCTCTTCCTCACTGGCCATTACCACACATCAGTCAGTGGAGACTTACACAATGAGAGCTTCCATTTGCCTAGTGTTTTACACTTGGCAAAGACAATAAATAAATGTTAGTCAAATGAGTGTTCTTGAAAAAACACAGAGCGTCTTTCTGGGCATGGCTCTGTTCACTCAGGGCAGGAAGCAAGAGGAGAAGCCTCTACCTGTGTTGCACATTAGGGCTTTGACACTCAACCTGACTTGATTTCTCATCGATTGTGGAGAGCTGGGGTTTGAACCCAGATCTTCAAGGTTTACTGAACATTTATATTGTATCGGGGCATCTGACCAAGCTCTGTGGGACAGAAGTCACAGCTCTGTGCTCTGAGGGTACTTTGAATATACTCAGATATATAAAGTGATAACTAAAACTAACCATTCAAACGGTACGAGTTCTGTAGAGGAAGGAAGACCTCCATGGATAGGACTAGGTAGAGTCTTTCAGGTGTGTCGAGGGGGAGAGGGGAGACAGTCCAGGCAGGAGAAACAATGTGAGCAGAAATGGGGCACTGGAGGAAGGGGCTTCCTTTAGGGAACTGAAGATCAATTTGGAAGAGGTGGGGTTAGGTCAGAAAGCTCTTCAAGGCCAGGCATTTGTGGCATATCTTGGAGTTAGTGGAGAGACTTTGAAAATCATAAAGTAGAGGAATGAGATGTGATGAAAGAGTCATTTTCTGAAAATTGGTTATATTTTAATTTCTGAATTTGTGTGGCGTAAAGCAGCATAGTAATAATTAAGAAGCTCGTCTGTAAACCAACATCCTCCACCCAGCAGCTGTTGCATGTCGCTTTCTAGTTCCTGTACGTAGTTGCTATTTCACTAGTTTGAAACGCTCTCTCCTGAGTTGCATCTGTTGGTTCACACGATTCTGCTTCCTGCTTTATGTTTCACTGCTCACGTTCTGCTCACTGCTACGTTGTCTTCCTAACATTCCGGGCGTGTGGATGTGCTATCCTGCACTTCTTCCTCCCCCTATGGATGGGCTGGTTCCAGTTTTTCTCATGGTCTAGGTAATGATGCAATGAACAGCTTCATGATATAGGGCTTTTTGTTTTCTTCTGAAATTATTTTCTTTGGACAAATTCTTGGGAGTGAAATTGGATGGTCAGAGGACCTGAGATTCTATATGCCTTTCTTTAGTGTGGCCATATTACTTTTTAAAAAAGCTGAACTATTGACACTGTCAGAACTGAAGTTGCCAGCTGCATAAAAAACAACTCATCTGAGGCCTCCTGGATGAGACACCAGTTAGGAGGTAATTGCTGTGGTCCTCATGTGCAGGAGTGAAGCCTGGGGCTCAGATCAGGTGCTGAGAATGAAAAGGAATACACGGCTGGAAAAGATGCTGTAAAGGAAGAAGGAACCATTGAATTTGGTGAATGATTGGGTAAAAGACTGAAGTTGAGGAAGGAATCAAAACTAAATGCTGCTGAAGTTTCATACCTGGGCTCCTGGGAAGTTTGGAAGGGTTTGGTGTGAAGAAGAAGATAATTTCTGTAGGGAGATTTCGATGGGGGTAGACACATGGGAGATGGGGTGTAGAAAGTTTGCTTGGAACCCTTTCTCTTCGAACTTCTTGGCTGTGCTGGGCCCAGGCACTGGTCATGATAGAACGTAGGCTGGTGCCCTTAACAATTTACAGTCAACCAAGCCCATTCCCAAATCCAAAGCCAGCAGGCAACATGAGGCCAATTCAGATGGGTAGGGACAAGATTACAGGGAGACCCGCCTGTACAGGCAGCAGGAGGTCCGGACATGGAGTGAGATTGGTGCTTAAACACCTTTAGTGCTGGACCCCTGTTGCAAGGGCTGAGGGTCAAGGGCAGCAAACCCCCTGAGGAGCCATGTGTGCATCATACAGGAGTTCCATGCCAACAGGGGTGGCCTGCCCAGCCAGTAGAGGATATGCAGACCAGGTCTGGAGGGCAGCTTAGAGACCCCTGGGGGAGGGCAGAGGACCTGGCCACGCATACCCTTGGTACCTAGTGCAGTCTGGATTTGGGACTGGGAGGTATTATTTAATATATCCTATTCTTGCCAGTATGGACTGTCTTGGTGCAGGGGGGTGTGTGTGTGTGGGTGTGTGCACGTGCTTGTGTGTTTGCTCATACCCAAATATGTGAAGGGAATGGGCGTGGTCTCTGTGCTTAAAAGCCAGGGGCTGGGGCAAAGAAGGAGGAAGTTCCAGCTGACTGCTAGGCTCCATACACCTGTCATTGTATTCCATGTTCACATTGTTCCTATGAGTACATCTCCTACCATTCACTGAGGCTGCCATTGCAGATCTATTTGCACGGTTATTGGAATAATTTGTTTTCTGTGTGACTGCAGGCTCCCTGAAAGCTGGGATGTCTGTCTATTCCTTTCATCTCTGCTTGCACAGCACTCACTTCCCCCCCATTTCCATGGGAGTTACTAAAAATTGTTTGTTGAATGCATACCTGAACCCCTTTTTACCACCTTATGGCTCTCTTGCAAGGATTCTCTGCGGAGGTGGAGGGAAGGAGTTGGGACTGCCATGTGCCCTTTGTGCAGTGGGACCAACTCTCAGCTGCTTGCGTTTACATCATAGCAGCTTTTTTCTTGAACTATTCCATGGTGTGGCTTTCAGGCTTAAAGAGTTCTGTAGGCGGTGGAGGATAACACAGGGAAATGACTGCTTGGTGGCACTAGCCCTGTCCTGCTTGAAAGGTCTGTGGACTTGCCTTATCAAATACACATAAGGCACTGCTCAGAAAAGGCCTGGAAGCTGTGATTCCATCTGTGAGTATATGTTGCATTTTGTTACCACGATGGAGGGACACTGTAAGTATTTCAGCTGAATATCTGATTAATGTCTCTTCAAAAAGCATGGCAAAGCTGTAAAAAAGAGGGTTTATTTATTTCCCTTTCAACATGATGGGTGTCTAATGTTTCCCAAATGTCAGTATATCCAAAGGTGCCAATCCAGACAGAAACAAAAACTGTCTGCAGGGCCAGGCAGTAGCTGCCTCTTCTTCCTCAGGAGGCTCAGACCTGGCCCCACCATCTGGACCCCCAGGCGGTGGCCCCACTGGTTGGTGGGGATGCCCTGAGGGTTTCCATACTGAAGCCTCCACAGGGAAGTGTTCCTTGGGAATATGGGATCTCTCTGTCAGGCATTTTTTTTTAGATGGGATCTTGCTATGTTGCTCAGGTTGGTCTCAAACTCTGGGTTCAAGAGCTGTCCCACCTTGGCATCCCCTGAATAGCTGGGGTTATAGGTGCACACCACAGTGCCTGGCTCTATGCCAGGTTTCTTATGCATCCCATCCTTCCCAGATTCCTGCAAGTTAAGCCAACCCTTGCCAGAGACTCCTTCTATCTGTCTTCTTAGCCTCCCTTCTCCTTTTGCTCACTGTGTTTCTCACTCTCCCGTCTGCTTGGGATGACTCCTACTTCATTCCCTTCAACTTGTCCTTGCCTCTCCTGTTGTTGCTTCTAGGAGTCACTCTCCCGTCTTTTCCCAAGAGGCAGGGGAGATACTCCATTCTTCTTTCCTCCTCACCACTGCCCACCCCTTTCCAGAAAACCCCAAGCATTTCCCTTTGCCTACACACAGGGGGAGTCTCCCTGATGCTCCCTGTTGGGACAGCCGCACCTGTTCCCCCACATACAGAGAATTCTGCCCGTTCCTTTTTCCAGTCTTTTTCTCATAGGCTTAGCCAGAATAGGGTGCCAGTTAGGACTTTGCTTATTGTCCTTCCCTCGACTAAACCATGAATTTCTCTAGGGCACACATCAATTTATATGCATTGTTGTATCCCCAACATGTGTTATTCCCTTGATCTTTACAGCAATGCAAATAAGAAAGTAGATGAAATATCATTAGATGTGTAACATAATTAGATTCTTATAGATACTTTATTGATATCGTATAGAAGATACCATGTCAAATTCTTGTCATAGCTAAAGAGACTAAAGCTTGGAGTGATTAAGTTGTAGTAATAGCAATACTGCATGTTTCACAGTGTTTTATTTCACTCAGTCTCCCCCTTCTCCCCCCCATAATCTTGCCTACTAGTTAGCACTAGCGCCATCCTGCAGGTGAGGGGTGCAGACAGAAAGAGAGAGATGGAGAGAGACAGAGGGATGGTGGAGGTTTGGGGGACACAAGCAAGGTCATATCTCTTCCAGGAGGTGAAGGTGGGACTTGGGACCTGGTCTGCCCACACCAGCACTCTCCACCCTGCATGTGCCCTTCCTGGCGATCTCCCCCTTGGGCACTGAGTCCGTGCTCCCACAGGGTGGTGGGCATGGGTCCCAGAGTCGTGTCCTCTGCAGGAATCTCCAGATCTGACAGCACCACATGCACTTCCAGCTGGGTTGGTCGCTGTGCCACTGTTTGAGAGCAGAAATGATGGTAAATATTTAATTGTGCTTCCACCATAACTTTCTGCCAGAACTCTCAATATGCTTTATAAATGCAAATGAGTACGCTCTTCCTCTCCAGGGAGATGTAAACCTGTTCAAATCACTTTTATTCAGCCCCCACCAGAGTGTAATGCCATCATCAGGAGCTCTCTGTGCTAGAAAAGAAACTGCCCTTAATCATATCGAGTGGATGGTTTATGGTTTTGTGGTCTTCTGTCTCAACAATGGGCAGATGTAAAGAAATGGATTTCTCTTGCCGCAAATTCTGTCCAACAGAGTGTGTGGAAAACGTTACTTAGAAGCAGACTTAATTACAGCCCTAGAGCAGGTGATCATGACTAATATGAAGTCTTAGGCTGTATTTATGGAGTTAAAAAAACAAGCGAGTCCTTGGAAGACACAGAAGTAAGCTTGATTCTTTTATTTGATTCTGGACTCTGTTTTCCTCACCACCATCCTCTGCCTGCTCCCTGCTCCTCCAACAGGATCTTGCTGTTGGTTGGGGGAATGCATTATTCTTGGAGCTTTTGTAGCTTCTTGGCTTTACAAGTGAGGATCCCACTCCTGCCCAACCCCAGAGCTGCAGCAGAGCCCCTCAGAAGCCTCTGTCGGCCTGGTGGTCCATGTGCTGAGATTTGAGGCTGTTGCTGTCAGGGTGGGAAACTGTGCGACTTTGCAGAAAGCACTGCACCTTTCTGTGCCCTGATTCCCAGCTCTGCCACAGGGATTCAGTTGCCCCCTGTTCCAGGCCCACCTGGCAGAGACATTTTAATAATCATGGAGATGAGCTTCTGCAAAGCCTCATGGAGTGTCTTCTGAGAAGTATATTATGTAAATTTGGTGTGTCATGATGATCATTATTAGTGCTGTGAAGTGGAGATGGGGGGAGGGAGGGGGAGCTGCTCCAAGCAGGGACCAGCCTCCCCAGCTGTCAGAAGAATTGGAGACGAAAACAAACTTAAGAAGCCTGCTCCAGTGCTTCTGTTCCTTCAAATATGCATGGGGCACAACTCAATCTGAACACAAACTCACTTGGGTAGGAAAACGCAGCTTTTTAAATTTCCTTTACTCCTGTTCATTTCCAGTTGAGCCCCCTGTTTTGCTGGGGTAACAGAAGTGCTGTCTGAGTTACAGGTAGGCCCATAGTGTTAAGCTGTGGAGGAAGGGCTTCCTGGCTCTGTTGGCTGCTGTCCACATAGGCACCTGCTGAGATACCCTGTACCGCACCTGAACCTTGCTTATGGCGCATGCAGGTCACCACTGTGTGCTCCCAAGCCCCCTTCATTAGACCCACTCAGGCCCTCTGGCTCCCCTGTGCTCCCTGAGTGCCACGTTAGCCTGGTGGGGCCATTGGCTGCTCTCTCACCGCCCTAGGATGCTGAATATCCAAGGTCCTGTGTCCTGGACAGCCTCTCAGCATTTCTCTTGTGGGGTGGGTAGCTCTTTGGGATTGAGTGAGCAATGAGAGCGTGGGAAGACCCTTTCTTCCACATAGCTCCCCATTTATCACTTCTGTTTTCATTCCCTTAGTCCTGCCCCTAGGGTGGGTTTCTTCCAAAACCTTTGGTTTATAACAGGGTTCTTCTATTTCATAGTGGGCCCGAGATTTTGTGACTCTGCATTCTGCATTCACGTCTCCTCCCTGATGCGGTGAGCAAGGAGTGGCTGTTCATATGGTGATGGGAAGGGGAGGCTGTGGAGGACAAAGGGAGAAAAAACACCGAACAATGCATCATTTATATTCTACCCTTCCCTGTTTGTTGAGTAGCTATGCACCTGGGAGGTGCTGCACCTGTTCCCTTCATACATACCCTGAGAACACAGGTGACTAGGACCCCTTCACCTGCCCATAGAGCACCATTGTGTAAATTTTTTAAAGTACCCCCTCTGCGACAATTGGATGTCCACATCAAGAAAAAAGTTCATTGATCCAATACCTTCCACCTTATACAAAAATTAACTTGAATCATAGACCTAGGTAGGAGAAAAAAATCTTTGTGTTAGTCGGAGTTAGGCAAAGACTTTTCGGACACAGTGCTAAACCATAAAAGAAAAATAATTGATAAATTGGACTTCATCAAAATTAAAAACTTCTGATTTTTGAAAGACACTGTTATGAAAATGAAAACATAAGCCACAGACTGGGAGAAAATATTTGCAAAGCATAAACTCCTGAAAAAGGAGTTGTATTTAGAATATATAAAGACCTCTCAAACTCAATAATAAGAAAATAATCCATTTAAAAATGAGAAAAAGATTTGAATAGGCACTTCAAAGAAGATTTATGAGTGACAAATTAGTATGTGGCAAGATATTTAATACCATTCACCAGTAAGGAAATGAAGATGAGGACCATAATGATATACCACTACACATTGATTAAAACGACCTAAAGTTAAAAACAAATGACCATGCCAAATGTCAGTGAAAATATGGAGGAACTGGAATCCCATAGACTCTCACATAGTAGCCCCCAACTGGAAACAGCAGGTGAATGAGTAAACAAACTGTGGCATATCACACAATAGAGTATTACTCAGCAATAAAAAGAAATTAGCTATTGGTATACACAACAAGATGAATAAGTCTTAAAATAATTACGCTGAGTGAGAGAAACCAGATTTTAAAAAATGGCCTATACTGTATGGTTCCATTTACATGAAATGTGAGAAAATGCCATTTAGTCTACAATGACAGAAAGCAGATGAGTCATTGCCTGGGACAGGGACATGGTGGGCTAGGAGCAGGAGGGAGGAAAGGATTACCAAGGGACTAAAGAAACTTCTGGGTACGAGGAATATCTTTATTATCTTAATTTGTGGTGATGGTTTCACTGGTGTACATATATATCAAAATGTATCAAATCATACATTTTAAGTATGTGCCTTTTATCCCTGATGGCTCCCAGGAGCTCACAGCAGCATGCAGGTGTCTGTCTTTCCTTTCCTGTGGCCAGAGGAAGGAAGGTAACCAGCTGGCTGCTGCGGCCACCCACTTCATCGCCTACATGGTAGGCTGCTGGGATGTGAGATGTGCATTTGTGTTCTACATGAAACCTTTGCCAAAACTACATGAGCCCTTTGGAGTTGATGGGAGATCACCCGAGAGTGTCCATATAGATGCCTGATGGGGAGGCAGAGGAGAATGTGTGGAGAGGAAGAAGGGCAGACAGATGAGGCCAGAGAAGCTGCCCGGTGGGGGAGGAAGAAGGCAGAAAGAGGGCCTAGAAAGGTCTGAGGAAGGAATTAAATTTGGCTGCCTGGTCAACACAGCCCTGGCAGAGTCTCTGGGAAGAATAATCTGGGAAGAAGCTGTGTCTTGGGGGTACAGTGGTGGGTGGGCAGGTGACTTCATCCCACATAGGTGCCTTGGGGTCACCGGGACGAGAGCACTGGACTTAGCATCAGACCTGAGGTCTGTATCCAACTTTGCCATGAGCTGCATACTCTTAGCAGGCGTCTTTTGCTCTCTGAGCCTTGGGCTTCACAGAGGGGCCCCGGGCTTGAAGATGCACAAACCTCCTTGTAGTACTGTCATTTACTATCACAAACAACTCCATGACCTAAGGACCACTGTCTAGCAATGCTTCTGACTCATCGTTTTTTGTTTTTTGTTTTTGTTTTTTCTCTTTATAATCTACAGAAACGTTAATGGACACCAGAACGGCTACTGCAGAGCTGGGCTGGACGGCCAATCCTGCATCAGGGGTGAGTATCATACCATTCATCTTTCAATCCTGCTGTGAGGTCCTGGGCACATACGATATCTGGGGTAGTAGAGACTGCCCAGAGCAGTACCTGTGGGGAATGGAATACAGGTGTGAATAGCTGTGTCCACTGCCCATCTGTGTAAAGACAGCACTGGGGGTCTCAGACATGAGCTGCTGCCTCGTGTGGTGATGTAGACCATCTCTTGACACCGTCCTTTCTGAGAGCTGGCACCTAGACAACTAGGGCCATGGCTCTGTGAGAGTGGGGGCATGCAGGCTAGTGGCGCTGAGGCAGATCAGAGGTCTGTGATGCCCAACGGGCTGCAGCAGAGGCAGAGACATGAGGAAGGAGGTAGAGTTCAGAACGGCTAAGGCTCTCTTTCACTTAGACTTTGCCTTGGAGAGACAGTCATGATTTATTTGTCTAGTGTTCATGTGCCTGGCCAGCTACAAAGATAGATTATCCTTGAGGAGCTCATGGCCTCCTGTGGAAACCAGCGTGTGGTTTGGGCACAGAGTTGGGAATGAGAAGTGGAGGTTAGACAAGAAAGCTTTATGGACAAGGTGCAAGCAAGCTGGGTTTTGGAGCATAAGTAGGAGTTTGACAGATGTTGTACTGAGTCTTCTCAGTGCCAGGGAGCACAATTCACAATCCCAAAGTTTACATATCTCTGTTAGAATTTGATATTATAACCTTCAGGGTATCCAGGATTCTATGAAAAGATGTTCTTAGTAGGAGGAATGCTGGTTGAAAGGGATAAGATGATGAAAACACTTAAGAGGGAAGAGTCTGTGTGTCTGGAACACAGCGTGGTGTGAATGCTGCTGAGATGGGCTTGGAGGGTAAGTTGAAACCTGGAATGGTGGCGATAGACTATGACTGCCATGCTGAGCAGGGAACTTGGATTTTATCTCATAGGTAATGGAGAGATCCTGAGCAGGAGAAAGAAATGGTCACACTTGTTGACAGGACTGTGAAGAACAGTTGGGAGAAAGGCATTTAAGAGGCTCTTTCAGCTGTCTTGGATATAACAGAAGAATCACTTTAAAATAGGATACTCACTAGTTTGAGAGAAGTTAGCAATGGATGGACTGTGGCAGGAAGGAGAGAGAGAGAGAGGAGGTGGAGATGATGTTCATGTCCCTGGCTTGGGCAGTTGGCTAATTTCAGGGCTTAATTATGGAGGGAGAGGGCAAGAGGAGGTGGGGAGTGGGCTCTTCATCTCAGCCGGTGGGTGATGTCATGCTGGGACAGGGTGGCCCCAGGCCTCCTCATCTGTCCCACACCTTCTCTCTGCGTCCCATCCTGTAACCTCTGCACCCCATGAAGGACCTCCAGCATAGCACATCCTCACCATGCCCTGGTTCTGCTGCAGGGATGGTTCTAATTGGGACATTCAGGTCACAGGGCGGACAGTTATCTCACCTGTGCATTCTCCCCTGGGTTCTCACTTTTACCCTATCCCAGCATGTGAAAAACTGCATTGCTTGAGGCATAAGCAACATGCCTAGGAACAGGGAAGCAAGGTCCAGAATGAGCTGGCATTCCCTAAGGCAGGGAGTGGGGACAGGGGCAGAGCCTGACCACGCTGAACAAGTCCATGTCATGCCAGAAGCACTGTATTCCACAGCAAAACCTTCCCACTTTTACTTGGGACTTTATGTAAAGCTGATGAGGCAGCAGTTCTTCCACATTACCTGGATATTAAGAACATGCCATCTTTTACAAATTATGTTATTGTTTGAAGGCTTATGTGTTTTTACAAGGCCTCAATATAATTTTCCCCTTGATTTTTGTACACAACACCTGTTTGCTTTACGCTTCTGATATCCTTTCCCAAGGAAGATTCTCCTTGAGGGAAACATTCAAAGTCAAGGCATGCCCTTTAGAGACAGCAGCTGCCTGGGCTCTCCCTGTTTGCCCTCCCCACTTGCTACCAGCATGCTTAGCTGCCTTTCCCCAGCACTCATTGTGAGGCAACACACAGCCAGATGGTTCTTCTGGTGCCTGGTGTAGCTTCTGAGTCTGTCTGGTTTACAGTGACCAGTGGGAGGGTCAATGTGGTCCTTGGCCTGAGTGGAAAAGGACTCAAGGACTGTGCTTTCATCCAGGCCTGCTTGTCTGCTCCCTCTGTGCTCTGCTGGGACAGTCCAATTCTGTGAGCACAGCAGTGACTCCCAAGTTAGTATGCCTGGCTCAGGCTCACATGTCTAGCTGCCATCTCTTTCACTGGATGCTCGTGGGCATATCAGTCTCAACATGGCCCAAGCAGATCTCACCTCCTTTTCCTTTTCCCACACACACATGTGCATTTTCTGTCCATCTTAGCACATTTATAAAGGCCAGACACTAGAAGTGATTCTTGACTTCTGCTTTCATCATCTTCAGATCTCTGCTCGTGTGTCCATCCTCAGGGACATGCTCTCTGCATCCCAGTCATGTTGGATTCCCCATCACAGGTCTTCTCAGTGCCAGGGAGCTTTATCAATAGCACAATTCACAGTCCCAAAGTTTACATGTCTCTGTGTTAGAATTGGATTCATTTCTAGCCCCTGCTTCAGCCCTATTACAACCTCCAGGGTGGCCAGGACTCCATGCATTTGTTCATCATTGGCAACTTACACCTAGTTCACCACCTGACTCAATGTTTGACTGTTGAAAGTTTCTGACTTGAGCAAGTGGGTGGATGCTGGTGCCATTCCTGGAGTCAGAGGACACAGGAGGAGGAGTATGCTTGGGTGGGAAGAAGATGAGTCAATCTGGGACCTGTCAAGCTTAAAGCGTCTCTGAGGCACCCACGGGAAGGTGTGCCATCAGCATTTGACTTAGGGGCAATGGAATCAGAAGGCAGCTTCTTGTCAGTGAGATGGGCGCCCAGGGCGTGGCTACAGTCTCCTAGGGGGAGTGTCCGGGGGAAAGAGGTGAGAGCAGGATGGATAACCTGCACTCAAGTGCCAAACAGAGCCTGACAAGGAGACTGGGAAGTAGTGGGCTGGGAGGAGGAGAAAACCAAGAGGAGGTCCAGTTATAGAAGCCAGGGGAATAGCATGTCAGGGAGGAGGAGGGCACAAAAGTGGCAAATGCTTCTGGGTGTTAAACATTTCCACTGGGTTTAGCTGCAAGAACCCTACGGTTAACAATATGGATGGTTTCAGAGGAGCCCAGGGCAGGAAGCCAGAAAGCAGAGAGGTGAAGAGTCAGCAGGAGGTGAGGCAGTAGAGACAGCAGTTGGTAAGGGGAGGGAGGGCAGAGCTTGGTAGACAGAGGGAACAAGGGGCTGTGGGTGCATTTGTTTTTCCTGGGGAAAGGGCTCCTTTCCGTTGAAATAGCAAGACAGAGATAAAGGTGCCTGCAGAGAGTGGAGAGTGCTCAGTTTTGACACAACAGAGCCATGAAATAATTCTCTCAGCTTCATATCTTCTCTCTGAGGTTGGAGATGAGGTTTAGAGAGTGAGGCATGTGAAGTCCGGGTAGCAGGTGTTGAGAGGGTACAGAAGAAACTGCTACTGAGAGCTGCAGAGAGGCTGGGCATGTTTAGGAGGAATATGGCCGGGAGTAAGAGCTGAATTGTGGCTGGCAACTGTGCATGGGTAAGGACCCTGATCTACAGGCCTCCTTCAGCTGCCTGACTGCCTTGAAGAGCTTTGGCACTGGGATCATCCAGAATTATGGTTTTACAGGAAAGAATGGTGGGACTGAAAGGGCCAGGGGCTGAGGACACTGGGACCTTATATCATGACATCTACCCTATGGGAAAAAGAGTGAGGCCAGGAGGGACTGATGTGACCAGCCCAGGAGCCCCAGATAGAGGTTTCAATGAGGCTAAGCAACAGGTGTGATGGCATGGCTGGGACTGGAGGAAGACCTGGCACCTTGACATCAGATTTAAGACACACAGAGTACTTTCAGGTGATGAAGAGGCCCTGAGTGGATCAGGATGTGAGCTGCTGGGGCAGAGGAGGATGAACTTCATGACACTGAGGAGTTCAGGTGTTTGAGAAGCCAGGAGGCTTGGGGGAGTGGAGGTCCACCTTTTCCTGAGACCTAGCACGGAGAAGATTGGGGGAGGAAATGGACTGTCAGCCCAGAAAGGAGGAAAAGTCCTCAGATTGTTTCTCTAGTCAGGATACCATGCATGGATGCTTAAGGTGGAGATGGTGGGTGGCATTGTTCTGGAGGCCTCAAAGGAACTGGGTTTGCCCCATCCAGAGGAGGCACACAGTTGTGCCAGGGGCCCAGCTGGCACTGCAATGGGCCCCATCCACAGTGCATAGCCTGTGTGGCAGGCTTCCCAGAGAAAGGCCAAGGAACTTTTCCTTTATGGGGCTAAGTGGGTGCCTTTGCTGCTGTACTTGAGAACTACCAGATATAGGAAGGGGTTGGACCAGTCACCTACACAAAGCCCACAAATCATTCTCAGTTTTATTGTTGGAAAGCAATATTGCATGTCAAAACCAGGAAGTATGCCCAGATTAAAAGTACTGCTTTATAATCCATTGCAGCACCCTGCCTTTCATTGAAGGCCTTTAGGTTTATTCTAAATCAGGGGCTACCTGGTGAACACAGGAAAAAGGTAAAAAACACATTTACAAAGTAACAAATGCCAGGGAGAAGCTGAGCTCCCACTAAAGGGCTGTCCCAGGGACCCTCACCACCACAGCCCCTGGTAACCCTTTCTTAGGGCTGGCTTCTAGCCCTGCCCCTGAACGATTCCCTAACCTTTACATTTCTGGACCTCTGGGCAGTGGGGGGGTTCAGAGAGGTCCTGTGGATAAACAGTCAGCACCGTGCCCAGCCATGGGCAGTGCTCTGTAAATAGCAGTCTTTCTGGTTGTACCTCCAGGTCCGCTCCAGTTCCTAGATGCTGCCTGGCCTTCGCCACTCTGTTCCTTCTCCCACACACTCTGTCTCTCAGGTGTCAGCTTTGTTCTCAGGCCCTCTGGGATGCTCCTGGATGCTCCTCCCACCATGGCTGGGGTGGGTGCCCCATTTTTTTTAAGCCTAGAGGGCTTGGTACCAACCTCTAACATACTGTCCTTCACTGTGCAAGTTAAATATCTGTTGATGTGTCAGTCTCTTGCACTGGTCAGAGAATGAGTCAGCTCCCTCTCTGTGTCCCTGGTGCCCAGCACCCGCCTGGTATAGGACAGGATCAAATTAATGTTTTGTTGACTGAATAAATGAATAACGATCATTCTAGATACTTGTCTGCATCTCCAACCCAGGCCCCTGCACTTAGGGGACACTCAATTTAGACTTACTATAACCCAAATACATGGTTACATATTTGTTGCAGGCCTCTTAACACCCAATTGGTTGTCAATATCTTTTTAAAGAGCATAATTAGTGATGCACATGGAGCCACTTCTCCTGAGATAAGCGTGATAAAGGGGATGAGGACATGCAGAAGAAAGTCCCTGTTGCTTTCAGCCCTTGCCTGTGGTGGATTAGAAAGGCAAACCTAGTCCCTCTGATCAAGAGGCTTATTTAACTTGCTTGTTGGAAATCTCAGTCCAGAGTTCTTTTACTTTTGAAATGGTTGGCCAGGGCTCATGGCCATTTGTATCTGGGCCACCAGTGGCCCCTGTGTGTGTAAGTTTCTGTGTTTGTGAGACGTGGGGCTTACATGTACATGTAAGCATCTACCTGAGTTCTTCCTTTAAAAAAGTGCTGCGAGGGCTTCCAGCACCCTGTGGAACCACCTTCAGGGCCTGTGACATGCTCTGTTGACTACTTTAACACTGGCAAAAGTTCGCCATAGGAAGGGGGATGTGATAGAGGAAAAACAGGAAGGAACTCCAAAGCCAAGCCCCATGAACCCTCAGGATGAGTGAGCTGGGCTTGTATGTGTGCTCCATGTGTATGTGTGTATGCATATATAGCTACATCTGTATAAATATAAGTATGTGTGTGTATATATGTGTATATGTATATTTGTGTTTGTATGTATACATGTGTATGTATACATGTGTGTCTGTATGTTGGTATGCGTGTATATATGTGCTGTCTATATGTACACATGCACGTATGTATATAGTGTGTATATATGTATGTGTATGTGTATCTGTATACATGTGTATGTTTATATGAATATATATGTGTATATATGTGTGTATCTGCATACATATGCACGTGTGTGTATGCACGTGTGTGTGTATATGTGTGTGTGTGTGTGTGTGTGTGTGTATGAAGTTAAATTAGCTGATCTCACCTTGTGCTTCTGTAAGCAGTTCCTAGAGTTCTAGAAATACTTTCAATAATGGGAGGATTATTAGACTGAATGGAGAGCTTCCAGAGCAGGCCAGTGTGAGGGAGCAACACGTATTTGAATGACCACGTTTGGTAAATTAACTCCTGATACGAGATGCATGCCCATGAGTGCAGCATGCCCATGAGTGCAGCATGCCCATAAGTGCAGGTGTGCAGACCGAATGCACCGCTGCTGCTTGGCTGTTCATGTGTGCGCCGTCTAGGCCACTTGGCAGACCCTGCCTATCTCCTCAGTCCTGTCAGATCCCCCAGGCACCCTCACCAGCTGTCCACCTCAAGTGACTCAGGAAAGCACACTCAGGAGAGAAACCCACTCTAATAGCAACGCATCCGTTCTAAGACCAAGCAAAATCAATTACAATTTATCTGGTCTGATGGGTAAGACCCTTATGGAGAAGCAGTTAAGGCCTCAGGTCCTGGAGTGAAATAAACTAGCTGTTTTTCTGGCTCTGCCACTCCCTGCCTGTGTGATCTTGGGCCTGTCATTTAGACTTCTTCAGTCTCAGTTTTCACTTCTGCTCAGTGGGGTAAGGATAATAACTCTGTCATATTGGAAACAATATCAGTAAAAAGTTTTCCTTGGTAAACACTTAGGAAATGTTAGCTATCACTTACCCTCCGGAGGGCTGAATTTTCTCTTTTCTCACTTTAATGATTCATTCATGCTTATTAAGAAAGAAAAGCCTGAGCTAGTTTAGAAAAATCCAGGAGAAATTTAGCTCTGGGCAAAATGATTCTGTAAATGAAATTTCATTGCATTTGAATTTCAGGATATGCCAGAGGCAGGAGGACAGAAGGTGGGGTTGGTCATGACTTCTCAAATGGGCACCACTGAATGGGGACTTGGGAGCTTTGGACCTGATCACTGATTGCTGGCAGCTATTCTCATTCTACACTTTCCGTATCCATCTGGGCTTTTTTTAGTGGCCAGTGACAGAAAAGCAAAACCCGGTCTTGAAGGATAGCTTGGCTCATGAAACTGAATGGTCCAGGCGCTGGTGTGGCTTCAAGTTTGGGCTGGTCCAGATCGATGAGTCGATCCCTCTTCCTCACCCTCTTGTTTTGTCTCTTTCTGTTTTCCCATCCATTTTCTCCTCTCTCTCCTCTTATAGTGTTGGTTCCATGCTGGAGTTCCTCTTGGTCATAAGATGTCCATTTGCAGCAGCTCTCGCCCCTACAGCCTCTCTTATCTGTTTGCCCTGGAGAAGAGCAGACACCTCCTCCTGGGCCCCTCAGCAAAAGCCCTGGAATTAGCTCTGAGCCGGCCTGGCTGGCTTGACTTGAATCCCAGGCTCACTCTGGACCATCCCCTGGGGAGGAAATTGACACTGAGGTCCTGTGTCCATTCCTGTCTTGTGGAGAACCTACTGGAAGCCAGGGAGAAAGGCAGGAAAGAGTAACAGAGGGGATCAGGATATAGGTAATGGAAAGATGACTAGATGCAAGGTAGGAAAAAAAAATCTGTCACTTTATGATACACCCTAAGTGACTTACAGCCAGGCACACAGTAATCCTCACAATATAGCCCCATTTTAGAGATGAGGAAAGTAAGGCACGGAGCAGCTGGTAAACTGCCTAAGGTCTCATGGCGAAAAGGTACCAATGCTGACCTTTAACCTCCTGGAGACTGGCTAGCCTGCCAACAGTTACGCTCCATTGTCTTTCCCAATGAAATGCTGCCCACTGTGGTATCTTCAGAGGGTAGGTTCCAGAAGGAACTCACAAATGGAGTTGCTGTAGCTTCCTTGAATTTAGGCTTAGTCTGCAAAAGGTTTTTTTCTCACGGTAAGAGACATGGGTGGTGTCCTTTCTCTGAGCTGTTCCTTAGGAATTAGTACCGCTTTCTCAACTGAGAGGCCCAGCCTTCCTGCTGTTGGGCCTTTGACCTCCCTGTCCCCTCCCTCATTCCCTCCCCCAATTCCCTCCTCAGGTAAACCACTGAGATAAGTCAGAGCTCCCCACCCTAGGCCTCCCACCCACTCTTTATCTTTTTCTCTCTCTACCAAAAGGCCTGTAATTAGGAAACATTAGCAGGCTCAAAACAGCTTTCATACCTGAAACATCCTCCATAATTGCACTCAGCAGAGCTCTTCCCTGGCTATTAATGTCAATTCTATGAAGCAATGAGGAACAAAACACCCGAGGCACTTAAAACATTTTTTATATAATATGCGTCTTTTAGGAATGGAAGTTTAAAATCACCTGCCTGACAGAGACAGTGATAGACAAAGGCATGGGGAGCTCGGGTGAGAGCCAGGAATCGGGTCCTCCTCCAGGAGATGGAAGGCGGTGGCCACGAGATTCAGATGCTGCCCTGGGAAGAGACTCCAGGACCCTGCATGGGCGGACCTACCTTGATGGATCCCCAGGGAGGAGAGTTGGGCCAGATGAGCAGCAAGGCCACGGCTCTGCCTGGCTTCGTCGCTTGTGGTTGCCCTCATGGGGCTTTCCTATCAGACTGTTTTTGTGGGCATGTGTATGCGTATAACAGGAAGGTGAATAGAATGCCACAGATGACCCGTGTTGTAGAGTAGAGTATCAGTTATTACACTGATCGCAGAAATATACTGGATATGACTTTGTGTGTGTGTGGTATGGTTGCGGGCAGAGGAGTGGGAGAGAGAAGAGAGAGACAGAAGCTTCTCTAGCTTGCTGTATTAAACAACTTTGGGATTTGTGGTGGTTCACCAGAACCTTACTATCTGGCAGATTTATTTTCTTGCTCTTGGAAATGGCTCATAGACTCATTCATCAAAAGAGCAGAGACATTTCTGTCCATAGACTCTGGGGAGGGAATTCCAGAGGTTACCCAAGCCCACCTTCCCCCCTCTTGGAAAAATGCTTAACTCTTGTTGGCCCAGACGGGTGTCTTTCCACTTCTTGAAAACCTTCCCCAAGAGGACAGTTCCCCCACTATGTCCCTTGTCCCAATCTTGGAAACCTGTATGCAACTGGCAGGTGAGCCTGAGGACTGACCCACTGATGACAGCTCTTACCAAATGGCTCTCCATGGCAGGAGGGGACACAGGGCTCCTGACACAGGCACTGGGATGGAGCTGAGGAGGGTCAGCATTGCCCTGACAGCCTGAACTCACAGCACTCCCACTGGTGGCCTTGGTGAAGGAAAGACACATAAAGCAAAGCATTAGAAGGAAAGTGAGGATAAGATGAACAGGAAGAAAACAGGTGAAGAAGGGAGGATCAGGGTTGTCAGAAGAAACATGAGGGCTCTAGGCCTGGTTCCAGGAAGGAGGAACTTAGCCTCTGCAGGAACAGGGCAGCCCTGGGCCTTTGGCTTTACTCCCAGTTACGGGCAAAAGTGTTAGAATAAGTTGGCCAAAATCCCACTGTACTTTCAGTAGCATGAAGGATCATGCCCAGGATTTGAGATCTGATGTCCTGGGCTTATTTCCATTTTCTGCTAAGTTTTTTAACCTCTTTAAACCCATATGCTGCCTTTATAACATGGGTAATATACGATCTTATCTGTACAGTGATTGGGATTACCTTGTGTTTCCCTTTTTTTTTTTTTTTTTAAACTGTAAGGCTCAGTGCAGTATCACTTGTCCCAACTAGTACTCGTGGTAACAATGAGTCTTGTTCGAAAGACCTACCTTGCATGGGATGAGGATGAGAATGATGAAGGAGGGTCCCTGGAGACACAAGATCAACATGTTAGTTTGCAATTCTCACGTGAACGTCAGAGAGCACACCCTATTATTAATAGCAGTGTTATTATTAATAATGATAACTATTATACTAATCATCACCATTAATTACATACCAACTGTGTGCCAGGCATCAAACTTTACGTGTATGACCTCACTTCTCACCAGGACCCTGCAAGGAAGGAAGGTGGCATCTCTCTCACTTTGTGGACTGGTCCCTGAGGCTCAGAGCCATTATCCAAAGTTCCAGGACGGGGTAGGGGTGTCGCTGAGACTGACTCCAGTCTTGTCTGACCACAAAGCTCATTTTTGCATCTTTGCCTCTGAAGGAGTGTGAGGAGAGGAACTCAGACTCATAGACTGTTGAGAGACCAGAGAATGGGGTTGGGGTGGGAGGAGTGGGAATGAGGAGGGGCAAGTGAAAGGGTTGCTTTTTAAAGTAACAAACCAGTGAGTTGTGCACATGATAAGCACCTGATAAATCATTTTTTAAAGCAAGCTGTATGAGGGGGAGGTAGTTTGTGAAGTGTGGGATTGGGGGATCAAGAGCAGCAAGTCCAAGAGGAGCCTGGAGCAGGTGAGCCCTGGCCAGAGATCCACAAGGGGATACAGGGGGTGCCTGTGTATGTCCAGCTCCAGGTGGTGATGGAGGAACCCAGGAGGATTCCCTCCCACCCCCTTGGTCCTTACAAGCGTCCAGGAAGTGAGAAGTCCTGGGAAGGGAAGGGAAACCTGTGAGGGGCTCCAGGGTGCTCCTTTGTCCCATCCATTGTCCTCAGTGTCAGTGGGGCTGAACGTGCCCCTCCTCCATTTGAGATGCTGCTCTGCCGATAGAATGGGGCTGGGGTCCCGTGGTGGCTCATCCTCACCTCCATGCATGCTGTCCCACTTGTTGCTCTTTCTGGTGGAGACAGGCATGTCCAACACATTTCCAGTGTCGTGAAGGACAGCCTACATAACACATGCGGGAGTCAAGATTCTGACTTATTTCCTTATCATAGGCTATGCCTTTAAACCAATGTGGCAAATGGTAGTGGTCTGTGTTTACATTTAGGTGCAAACAGTTCATTGTGTAACAAGTTAGGGGTGACCCAGGTGGGCAGTGCCTCAAGTGGTGGGGACCTGTGTATGACTGGCCATATCTTTATGGGGGCTGACTGCGGGATGCAAATGCAGGGGAAAGCCAGACTGATCTCTCCCATTTGGAGCAGTCCTGGTGCTGGCTGAAGGTAATGGTGGCCCCAAGGTGTGCATTTCTGGCCTGAGCATAACTGTCATGAAAGGATTAATCTGGGAGCTGAATTTTAAAGGGGACATTGGAAAAATTAGAGTGTGTCTATTGGGGTTAACCAGGGATCTTGTCATTCAAAGAATATTCTTGCATCTGGGAAGCCAAGTCCAGGAGGCAAAGGAATGGAATAGTTTTTCTCAATGGAGGCAGAGTTTTCTGCAGGGTTCCTTAGGACCAAGCTCTAGCATCCAAAGTCCCAGGAAAAAGCAGTCCCCTGAAGTGGATCACACATGGTGGCCACAGTCCCACTCAATTGGGGAACACACAGGGTGTGGTGGGGGTGTCCTCTCTTGAGGCCAGATGTGGCTTTTTTCCATCAGGAGACTGGGAACTTCCTCCATACTGAGAATGGGAATGAAGCCAAGAGCTCCTGCCAGAGGCCCCGCCCCTTCCTTCTCCCAGGGCTGGCTCTCTCATTTCCAAGATGACTTTGGCTGGCCCCAGCCAGCATGACCCACGCTCAGTCAAAACTTCCCAAGCTCATGGAATGAGGAGCCCATTTCCCTAGGCTGTAACCTAGCATGATGGGCCAGCTTGAGGCTGGCCTCTGCTACACATTCTGAGCAGACATCCCGCCAAGCTGAAGAGAAATGCCATCAGTCTCTCCCAGGGGTGACTCTCTGCTCCTCCATCAGTGGAGTCCAGGCCTGAGCATAGCAGTGTTAAGCAGCTGGGGCCAGGGGCCTGCAGTTCCCACCCCTGCCTTGTTCAACAAGGCCGTGTTGGGCAGCAGTGAGAACCACATTCAGTCGACAGCTTAAGATAATCACATGTGTGAGGCACTGCAATAATGGCAGCTGAATACCCTGCCACCGTTGCCATAGTGACCAGCCAAGCACTGGTTCCCTCCTTTTTTTTTTCTTCCCCCCTTTCTTGTTTTCTGGACGCCCTTGTTATAGGGCTGGCTGGTGGGGTGGGCGATGAGTTGGGGGAAATGGGAAAGGAAGAAAGGGGGAGGGGGAGACCCTGGAGGGGCAGCCCATTATACTCCCTTTAAATACCCCAGCTGGAGGTGTTTTAAATCTCAACAGAGACAGAGAGAAACAGTGTCTTAATCCCTAGCTCCCTGTGAATTATTTAAAGGGATCTTGTCAGAAGGATGAATTTGTCACTGTGGCAGTGTCAATAGCAGCAGCAGCTGTCATAATGGCAGAGGACCCCACTCCAGGCAGGGCCTGGTACGCAATGCTGCTGCATGGTGGACGTTACAGTAGCCCAGAGGAATATAGATAGGGAGCCCCCTGCCCAGACCCAAGCCTGCAGTATTTTCTCTGTCATGCTGGTAGAAACCTGGGTATGAAATATGCCAGAATATAAAGGCATGTGTACCTTTTAGAACTTCTGTCCTGCTGGCCTTGCCCTCTAGTAGTGTGGCTCTGTAGCCACAGGGTCTTTAAGCAGTGGACAGAGCTGACCAGTGCCCACATGGCCTTCCAGTGGCATGCATACCCAAGTGAGGGCCATGGCCAGCACCTCAGCTGCCAGCACTTGCACACCTACACCCATGCACGCATGTATCAATGACAGATGCACAGGTACCAACAGACAGACAGGAGAGAGTCATAGATCATATACATCGTGGAGGGGAGAGCAGAATGTCAAGAAAAAAATAACTAATGTGCACTCAGAGAGAGGCTAAGTGTGTGTCCCCAGAGGGATATTCATGATAACTGGCTCGAAAGGGGCTCTTACTGGGGTTTAATTACCTTGGAAGCTTAAGTCACTTTTAATCTTCACGATTGCCTCATGAGATAGGTACTATTAGGTACTACCCTGGTTGCAGAGGACGAAGCTGAGGCTCAGAGAAGTTTAAAGACTTGTCCCTGGTCACGCATCTGGGTCTCACTGAGTCCAGAGCCTGTGAACTTAACCCTGTGCTAAGATGAGGATCCCCATGATTCTGGGCTGGCCAAGGTTAGAGCAGTGCTGTTTTTAAACCCTCATCCCTTTTTTGATCTTCACAAAAACCTCCTCCTAGCAATCTGAATATACTCTGCTTGGGGCCATTTCCTCCACCTTGACCTTGTTACAGTATTTTCTGCATTTCTCTACCATCCAAGATTTTGTGGAACTCTGCTCTTAAATATTGCTTTGGGAAACAATGTTTGTATATGTTTGTGATATTCCAGTTATCACACTGGGAACAATGTTTGTATATGTTTGTGATTTTCCAGTTATGTCCCTCACCCCCATCCCCTTGCTGTGATGCATTTCTGGGAGAGCACCCTTGCTGTGATTTCATAGTTTAGGAAATTCATTGCTTCGTACTGCTACAATATGGAAGCCCTTCCAAGGCACCGGGCTTTCAGAAACAGTCCCCAATCCTGAGTCAGTCACCTTCCTTATTGGAATACAGCATCAGGCTGTGGTAATGAATGGGGTGGGGGCATTTCTGTCCTCCCAGCCCAGCACATCTGGGAGGTAAATCAAGCATAGGGGGAGGTAAGCTGGTGCTCGCAGCCCTCAGGGGAGCCATTGAGGAAATCGCTGCCTTGGTTGGTTGGTGTACTAAATGGTAGATCCCTCTGGGCTTGTAGGAATTTATGCCCCACGGACCACATTTTACATTTTAATTAGCCCTCCAGCTTGTCTAATATCCAAGCTCTTTCAGGCTTAGTCTACTGTCTACACAGGAGCTTTGTCCTTGGTGATTGGTGGGGAAAGCTTGGCAGTGGTGGCTCCAGCCCAGCCCTGAGCATCTGCTACCCTGAAGAATCTTTCTCCTCCTGTGGGCTCTGTGAAGTTGTGTGCTGCCCAGGCTCCAGTGGGCTTCTTGTTCAGAGGGGCAGCCATTTCCCCTGATTGAGCAATGCCAGGAAAGCTCCATTATGGTCCCACAGGGCATGGCGGCTGCAACTGTTTGCAAAATAGCAACTTCCCCCAACAGCAGTTTGTGCCCAAAAGCAGACTGCTGAATGGGACCAGAGCCTGTAAGATGTGTCGAGTTTTGTCTCCTGTGGCCTGAGCTCGTGGCTGACAGTGGTCCAGGGATTGCTGGCTCCAGAGAAGAGAGCCTGTGATGACACAGCTCAGAGGAAGCCCTGGAGATTCCCGGAGGGGAAAGGGAAGGGGACTGCTGGTTGTTTCTCTGTCTCTGTAAGGAAAGGGAGCTTAGCCTTTTAGTTTCTGCATTCTGCTGACCAAAGGGTAGGATTATTTATATAGGATGTAGATGATTTCCACACCCTGGTGACTCAGCTGGAGGTGGATCCTGAGGTTAACGTAATCATATGATGATGATGATGATGATAATGGTAATAATTGGTGCTCAGTGAATGGTAGTTATGTGCAGGCACAGCACTAGATGAGCTCTTTCCACGGTCTTTCAGTCTTCGCATTACCCTGCAAAGTAAATAGTATTTTGCAAGTGGGGGGGAAACTGAAGCTCAGAAAGTTGTCTGTGATCACAGAGCTGTAACTGGCAGAGGTGGGGTTTGCCTGCCCTGGCAACCTCTCCAGCCTCATCTCTTTCAGTGTTCCTCTTGCTGTTTAATCTTCTGTAGTCACACTGGCATCCTGGCTTTCTCAGCAATGGGCAAGGCACTTTCTTGCCCAAGTTCTTGTCCTGGTTGTCCTCTGTACCTGGGATGCTCCTCCCTCATGTTCCCTTCCAGGCTAGCTCCTGGGTTTCATTCAGATCTCAGCTCCAAGGGAGATCTTCCCTGAAGATCCGACTGCCAGCTGTCACTCTGTTTCCTTTCCTGCTTCTTAGGAGTAGTTAATGCTACCTGACTTTATATTATTCATTAGTTTGTTTGTCCTTTGGTTAACTCTACTAGAATATAAGGTCCATGGGAGCAGGGACTTTGTCTCTTATTTACTGCTGTTTCACCAACTTTTAGAATGTTGCTTGGGGCTGCTTTAGTAGATGTTTGATTCTTTATTAAATAAATGAGATAAATGAGCTGGGTTGGAAACAAATCAGAATAGCTGGGATATCGTTAGGCTAATAGAGGCCAAAAAGCCTATTTCAATTATTTCTATTCCTGTCTTAAATAAAGGTGTCTAGAGGAAGTGCCCCTCTCCCGCCAGGCCCTGTAGCAATGGTTTAGACATGGTTTATTCGTGGAGGTTATAATGACGCAGCATCATGGTAGTCATTGGGCATTCTTAGAGGGGGGGGGCCTGGTGTGGGGCAGGGGACGTTGCAGTAGTCCAGGGGGGGACCAGCTATCAAAAATCTTTCCAGAACTCTATGCTTGGAACTGTCTTCAAAGGCACAGAGTGGAATCAGCTCAAATCTCTTAACTTCATTTTATAATGTCTCTTCATTTTGACCAGTACTATCATTTCTTAGTTAGCTCCTCCATCTCATTAATCAGACTTGGCTCCAAATGACCTTTGCCTGTTTCTGAAATTCAGATCCTCTCTTGGAGCATAAAGACTGTGTCAGAGTTTCTGAAGGTTGTTCTAGAAGGTAGTGTGGATTGACCAATGGGTAGAGCCCATGACAATGATTTTGAAAGGGGAGCGGTTTATAGAGATGAACGAGTTTTGATAGCATGTTTTACATACACGCACGCACACACACACAATCAGCCAGACTGCAAATAGTCAATATGCACTGTCCAAATGTCAGCAGGCACTCTAGCAATAGATCTGCAAGCTCTGACTTCCAATAAGCAAGTCTAATAAACCTAGATCTTGGAGAGACCTGAAAGTGTCTTTCTCATACATCAAAGTCATGGTCTGAAAGCCTGAACAAGTACTTTCTAATGGCTGTCATTGTTTCCTTTATTATGCTTATCTCAAGGACAGGTGGTCCATTTGTGTCAATAATAGTGCTCTTTCAAAGGCTGTTAATAATCTGTTGGTTGTGCAAGGTTGATTTGTTTCTTCCTTTCACAAAGACAGGTTAGCCTGGTGGCACCTGCAGTGAAAAAGGGAGAGAAGTTAAAGAACAGGATAGGGCCCTGCGTATTGCCTCAGTTTTCCAGGATATTTTGAGGGCTTGGCACTGGGAATATGGAGTGATACCGAACACAGTCCCAGCCTATAGGATTGGGTTTATGTGGGAGATGGATTTGTATTTTAGAAAACTCACATGAGCAGGGGAATTAAGGAGAATGACTGAGAGCATTACTTGGAGGGTAAAGAGAATTCAATGGCGAAACAGAAGGAGAGGACCAAATAGAAGAGCTGTGAAGGAGATAGGAGACATGGAATCTGGGCTTTAACGTCCTATGATGAGGAGCAAAACAAAACAAAATGGAGAGGGCAGAGTCTAGATTGCTTCCTAGGCATCTGGTACGGCGTGGTTGAGGGCCTGTTCTCAGACACAGGTGAGACTGCCTCAGAACTGAAAAGAGCAAGGTGGTGCATCTTAGATATTTAGCAGGAGGCATCCAGCAGGCAGCAGGATATACAAGTCTGGGGTGTTGGGGAGAGGTCAAGTTGGTGATGGACTCCGTGGTGGTTGAAGCCTTGTATTTGGATGAGATCACCTAGGACAGAAAGTGAGCTGAAAATGGAGTGGATTTCACTGGTCCCAGATGTTGCTGAATAAAATGGTGTTCTGTAATTCCAGTGTTGTGAAGCTAAATGCATGGAATTATTTTGCTTGTTGAAATGAACTAATAAATTAGTCAAAACTTAATTCCCTGTCCTCAAGGAAGTCAAAGCCTGGGAGCAGAAACCAAAGTCACACACATGAAGCAATTAAAGGATATTTCAAAACAGTGTATTATCAAATGCTAAATTGTATGGAATAAACTCAATCATGCTTTATGCATTCAGAGAAATGGTAGATGAATCTAAGCTAGGGAAGGCATTATGGAGGAAATAAGACCAGAGCCACCTTGGAGGAAGGTGCAGCAAAGAGAATCCAGCCCTGCCATGGATCCACTGCCTGACTTGAGGCCCGCTATTGAATGTCTCTGGGCCTCAGTTTGCCCATTTGCCAACAAAAAGTCTTGACCAACATGATTTAGAGTGACTTCCGAGCCACATCTGCTTTTCTCTGGCTCAGTTCAGATAAGATAGGGGTGAGGCAGAAGAAGGGTCAGTCAGAACATCAGCAGCAACGTTCAGGGCATGGGCTCTGTGTCCAACCATGAGAGGATAAGGCCCTGCTTTGGGCCCTTGACGTCTCTTGCCATGTCTATTGTTACCATGTTCCGACCAGGGCATGAGGTGATACCAGCCCTAGTTCATTAGTCATGAGAATGCAAGAGACAGGCCAGATGGGGGGGATATGGATTGTTCTGGAAGAAATGGCACATTGTGTTGATGAAATGGGTATGTTAAACATGGGGAGCACTTTTGGCCTTTTGACTACCTGATTGACCTCCAGGTTGGAAAATCCAGTGGTCCTGGAATGGGGTTCTGAGCCTAAGATTCTGATACTGTCTTTGGACCACACCCTGATACTCCCAGGCCCTTAGTCTCAGTGATAGGGATGCTTCCTTGGCCACCTAGCTTCTCCAGATGCCACTGTTGCCTCAACTTAGGCATCATTCACAATAAATTTGATTGAATGAATAATTGGCACTTGGGATACAGGGATAAAGGAGTAGAAGGCCATCCAAGGTACAGAGGATAGAATGAGCAGGGCATGAAGTCACCGTGAACAAGCTATTTGTGGATAATGGAGACCGTGTCAGCATTGTTGGGATATTGAGGTGTGGGCTGGAGCAGATGAACAGAGGGATTTTATTGTGAAGCCATAAAAAGGTATTATTTACCTGCAATAAATTCACTCATTTTAAGTATATTAAAATTTTAATCAATTCAGTCATTTTTGGTAAATTTATAGAATTTGTAACCCATCACCACAATCTCATTTTAGAACAGTTTTATCACTCCTCACAAAATTTCTTTATGCCGGTTTGTAGTCACTCCCCATTTTCCTCTCTGACCCCAGACAAATACTAACCTACCTCTCTATCTGTAGATTTTGCCTCTTCTGAACACTTCATGTGTTTAGAATCACACAATATGTGGTCTTTTGAGACACACAGCTTTCCTCACTTAGCATAATATTTTAGAGGTTCATCATGCTGCTGTACATACCAATACTTCATTCTTTTTTATTTCTGAATAGTATTCCATTGTATAGGCACATTACATTTTGTTTATGCATTCACCAGTTGACAGCAAAGGGTCTTAGGTGACATATGAAAGAGTCCAGCTGAGTCCAGTTCAAGAAAGGAGGATAACAGTCAGATTAGTATGTGGCAAGTGTAAAGCTTACTCCTCTTATAAAGATGTACAGGAAATGTCCTATACCTTATTTTCTTTTCGTCTAATTATTTCAGATTCTGAGTCTCCTATACTACTGGTTGGTGAAGAGTCCAATCTCTTCGAGAAACTGTTGGTTTTTCTTTCCATTAGGACTATGCTCCCAGAGGTCTTAGTCAGCAGATTCTGAGAAGGTTACTGTATTGTCCAAAGGCCCGTGGTCCACCGCTAGGTTTTCTGGATATGAATAAAGCTTTGGAGGTGGCAGTGGCGGCAGTTGATAACTTTGTGTGTACCGAATTTCACATAGGTAGAAGTCTATCTGAGAAATTATCCTGGAAGTGGAATTGCTGGGTCAAAGGGTGTGTGTAGTTATAATTTTGATAAATAAAACTAACATTTTCATAGACATTGTACAAATTTGCTATTCTTCCATTTGTGTATCAGAATTCTTACCTCCCATATCCTCTCCAACACAGTATGCTCAACAAAGAACAACTTTGTTCTGTGACATCCCCCAAAAGTGTCATAATGTGGCTAAGAAACAACTCACACTTTATGAAGAGTGAGATTTAGCATCTTTTCATATGTTTAAGAGTTATATCTGTGTCTTTTTTAGTGAACAGTTTGTTGATACTCTTTGCTCAGTTTTCTATTTTGTTGTTGACATGTGGGTTCTCTTTATATATTAGTGGATATTAACACTTTATCTGTGGTAATTGACAATTTTTTTCTCTATCAGGTTTTCTTCTTTCCCCTTTAACTTTGCTTTGGCTATTTCTGTCATGCCAGTTTTTAAACTTGTGTAAAACTGAATTTATCAATATGTTTATTTCTGGCTTCTGAGTTTCATGTCGCAGTTAGTGTACACAAATTGTCTCCATGGTTTCTTTCAGTATCTTTGTAGTTTCATTTTTAATGTTTAAATCTTTGATTCGCCAGAAATTTATTCTGGAGTAAGGTATAAGTATGGAACAAAAGTTTAATTTTTTTTTTTCCAGATGGGCACCTAGTTATCACTACAATTTAAAAAAATGATTTACATTCTTCATATTGAGTTCAGTTTTGGTCCACACTTCAAGTATTGAGAGAAGCTACTGAATTGATTTCTAAAAGATTTCACTGGTTTATACTTCCACCAATAGGCTTGGGCAGTACCCTTTTACCCACTTTCTTACCAAGACTTGACATTTTATCTTTTTAACTTTTTGCAAATCTGATAAGCAAATCATGATATTTTGCTGTTGTTTTAATGGGAGGAGATAATTACAGGAAGGAATACAAGTGGCAACATGTCAAATGCCTAGAAGTGGAGGCTAAGAAGCAGTCATTGAATGGAGACCTTTAGGAAATTGGCTTTGGGGCAGGCAGTGAGAACACATTGCCAGAACAGGAGCCAGCACAGGCTTTGGGTAAAAGAAATTTCATCCTGAATAGGAAATTGGGCATCTACAGTGTAGTACATGCAAAACTGGTAAAATTCCCCCTTTTTTAAGGAAAGAGAGAGGGAAAGAGGTGAAGAATCAGCATTTCTAAGGATCTGGGAAGCCCAAAGCCTGGTTGGCGAGGCAGGACTGATGCCTGAAAGAGTGTTCAGGGGGACACATGGCCCTTTGAGTCTGTTCTGTTCCCCCAAACGTGGCTCAGTGAAGGTCTAGAGATTCCTTCCTAAAGCATCTTTTCAGTTTTTACTGGTCTGTTCTAATCTACCATCATCTCTTGCCTGGACACCCACAATGACCTCCAATTGTCCTGCCCATACACTCAGGCTGCCCTTCAAACCAGTCTCTATACTGCGTCAGAGAGAGCTTTTAAAAGCTCAGCTCTAATCGCCTGTGTTTTTTCTCCCTAACTCATCAACAGCTTCTCCTTACACTCAGGATGAAATTCACAATTCTCTTCTGGATTCATCTTCTTCCAGCTTCTTATGGCTCTCTGTCACACAGCTTTCATTCCTCAATGGCACCAGGCCACTTTCCCACCACGAGGCCTTTGTACCTGCCTTTCCTGGGTCCAGAGGCTTTGCTTCTACTCTGCTCCCAGAAGGCACATACTTTTCCTGGCTAACTTCTATCTAAGTGTTCCCTCTCAGCCTGGAGGGTGATATTGTTTGAATGTTTGTCTCCTCCTAACCTCATATTAAAGCATGATCTCCAGTGTTGGAGGTGGGGCCTAGCAGAAGGTGTTTGGGTCATGGCAGGGGATCCCTCATGAATGGCTTGATGCCCTCCTTATGGTAATGAGTGAGTCTCACTCTGTTAGTTCACACGGGAGCTGGTGGTTTAAAGAACTTGGCATCTCTTTTGCTCCCTCTCTCACCATGTGGCACACCTGCCCCTCCTTCGCCTTCCTCCATGATTGGAAACTTCCTGAGGCCTCATCAGAAGTAGATCCCGGTGCCAAGTTTTTTGTACAGGCTGCAGAACAGTAAGCCAGATAAACCTCTTTTCTTCATAAATTAGCCAACCTCAGGTATTCCTTTATAGCAACATAAAATGGACTCATACGGAGGGTCTTTCCTGACAATCTTCTGTATATCCGTTGCACCCCCTTTCTTGGCTCCCTGTAATTTTCCCTCACAGCAGTTAACACAAATGTAATTATTTAGTTATTTTAATAACCATTTTCTAATTTCTGTTTCTCTCACTAGATTATAAGCTTCGTATTGTTATATCCCCAGTGGCTAATGGGATGCCTGGCACAAACCTAACATTCAGTAGACATTATTTTTTCATTGACGAATGAATGAGGTATAAATATAAAGCAATGAGACTGACTCCAAATATCATAAACGAATGATATGTTTGTCTCTCTCTGTTGGGGATACTATTCTACCCTCATCTCGAGTAACCAAAATCTTCTCTTTCTTCGAGGCCCCCCAGTTCTAATTACCACTTGCTGTGGAAAGTATATGTACCTCCTGAAGCCTACTCTGATCACTTATTTCTTCAACCCCTGCAGAGTTTTGCTGACAGAAGAAGAATGAAAGAGGGAAAGAAATCAATGGGAAGCTCTATGATGGCTTTTTTCCAACAACAGGGAGTTATTTTCCTTTCTCTCAATTTCCTTCTACTCTTTCCCTTTGAATATGCAGCTGAATTTCCTCTAATTAGCTTAGATCACTCCCTTAGGAGCTGTCATGGAATCAATTAGATCTGTAGAATTCTACAACTCTGGGTCAACCAGTATGATTCTCCATTTTACAGATGAGAAAACTGAGGCCCTGAGAGGTTAATGTTTGAAACAATGACTTCTGCCGGGCCTTATAATACCAATCAGTGTCATTTTCTAAGATAAATGTTCTCAATATCCCAGCTCCATGAGAGTAGAAATCCTCATGCTGCTTATTTTATTGCTCTGTCACCCAGACTGGAATACAGTGGTGCGAGCATGGCTTACTGCAGCCTTGACCTCCTGGGCTCAAACGATCCTCCCACTTCAGCCTGCTGGACTGCTGGTTCTACAGGCACAAGCCACCAATCTTGGTTAATTTTTTATTTTTATTTTTGTAGAGATGAGGTCTCTCTATGTTGCCCATTCTGGTCTTGAGTCCTGGGCTCTAGCAATCCTCTCACTTCACCTTCCAAAGTGCTAGAATTATAGGCGTAAGACACTGCACCTGGCCTCATTTTGCTTATTTAAATACCTCCTGGTGGTGACTGTTTCAGTGCTAAAGTGAAGCCCATGTGATGGGCTTCCATCTTGCTCTCACAGCAGAACTCCATTAGTCTTGGGTGAGACAAGAACTCTGGCTGTGACCAGATGCCCACTCTAAATGGGGCCACATGCTTCACGTGTACATTGACAGAGGGGCACCACATGTGTACTGAGACCTAACTGGAATAATGGGTCATGAGACCTGTTGTGTTTCAACAATCGCAGAACAGAAAAAAAACAATTCCTTTTCTCAAAAGTCATATAGGTTCAACTGAGAAAATGTTGTTTTATAACAGCCATGGAAAGGGAGGGACATCTAAAAATTGTATCTGAAACATTGTCAGTGACTTCTCCCTGGTTGAAAAATGAACAGGCAAGCAGAACATAACTTTAATAAACACATTTAATAGAACAAAACGTAGTGTTCAAGAAGGCAGAAAAAGTGGTTATTTTACATCTAGAAAATCAATAAGAAATTAAGCAAAATCCAGGTGAGGCTCAACAGTGTGAATTTACACTCCATGCAGGCCACAGAAGTGAGATCTCTCTTCCGTGGTGGCCACATGGGGTCACATGGGGCCTGGGCACAGGGAGGTCCATGTGCTGGGCACAAGGCATGCTGTGAAGGAGCTGTATGGACTGTGCCACTCTAGGGATGTGCTGCAGCCCCCCTCATGGCTCACTCACTCCTGGAGGAGGTAGATGCCCTAGGGTCAGTGTGCACAGGTTCTTACCTGTTGTATGGAGGATGTACTAGCATGCCATGATAAGCTATCTAATTCAGCCACGGGATTTTCAAGAGCTGGAGTATCTCAGGCACAGAAGAACAAAAAGCCATCCCAGGTAGAAAGCACAGCATGAGAACAGGATTGGAACTTGGAGTTGTGAGTTTGGGGATGTTAGTCCTTGGCATTGCTGAAGGTAGAGTGGAGTGGGGGAGAGATGCTGGTGGGTCATGAATAGTGTGCTTGGAGATCAAGTGAAAGGTGGAGTGCTGGGTGATTCTTGGCCTGGAGCTGATACTGTCCAGGGTAGAATCATGATGGCCTGTGTGTCCCAGAACTGCTGCAAGGATACTGGCAGGAGCTGATCTGTTGGTGAGGGACTGGCAGGACTTCAAATTGGTGAGGGAACTGGCACTCTGGGAGTCCTGGGAGAGGCTGGGGACCAGGAGGACCCTGGATAGACTGCAGTTTCAGTGCCTTTGTAGCAGAGGCCCAGACAGCAGGAGTGACCGTGAGTGAGGTCACTTTACACACCTGGGCATGCAGGACCAGCTCTCAATGTGCCCATTTCCCCCACCTCTCCACATTATGCCTGTTTTTGGTTTCCTTCACACAAGGTTAGAGGACAGCCTTGCTTCTATCCTCATGCCTCCACAGGGGGCTTTACTCCTTGCAAGAAGCAATTGCAGTGTATTTTCCATGCACACGTAATTGGCTTTTAGCTCTGTTAATGAAGAATTCTAGTCTAGATAAAGTCCACCACTGTAAATAATAAGCAATTAGCACAATATTCAAAGATGCTGGCATGATTTGGTTACCTTGATCACCACTGCTAAATAGTCTAAATAGTCAGAATCTTAATTCATTTTCACTTTAGGAAGTTTAATTTTTTCTCTCTATTTTTTTTATTCTAAGCAAACAGAATATAAGTTTAAATCTATTCCTGGAAATACCCTCAGTTCTTGAGATCAGGATCTGGAATGCTCCCAGATGTAGGCAGTTTCTTCCCTTTTTTCCAAGTACAAAAAGAAAGAATGACCCAGCAACTCTTCTTTGACCCCTGTCCCAGAAAGCTCAGTTAAGGGAGCCATGCCTTTAAAGGCCTTTCCCCACTCCCCTCCAGCCCTCATTGCCTGCTTTTGAAATAATCTAGAAGTTCTTAAGTGTATTTCTTTGCCCATTCAAAGTACTTCCTACTAGGTCCTCTTGTAATCTCTTTTAGCTGTATGAGTATGGGTGAGTTGCATGATGTCTTTTTTATCTGTAAATTGGGGATAATAATACCTAGTTCTAAAAGTTGTTGGGAATAGTGAAAGACATCACTTTATACATGTGTTGTTGTTCTCTCTTGTTTCAATCTACAGGGCTGCTATAAATGGGAGCTCACTTTTCTAATGCAAATCATGTTTGTCTCTCCCTTAAGAAATTTTCATTACTCCCTAAAGTAGCACCCTCCAACATTTTCCTTCATCATAGCCTTGCCTGAAATTTGCACACAATAGAGCTTCACTTGCTTCATTAAAGGTTCTTCTTAGTAGCCTCCGCTTTTACCAGTTTTATAGTCTAGGTCTTTGTGTTAGTCTACTCTTGCATTGCTACCTGAGCTGAGTAATTTATAAAGAAAAGAGGTTTAACTTGTTCACAGTTCTGTAGGCTGTACATGAAGCATAGTGCTAGTGTCTCCTTCTGGTGAGGGCCTCAGGAAGCTTTCACTCATGGCAGGAGGCAAAGGGGAGCCAGCATGTCACATGGTGAGAGATGGAGCAAGAGAGAGAGAAGGGGGAGGTCCCAGATTCTTTTAAACAGCCAGATCTCATGTGAACTGAGCAAGAACTTACTCATCACCAAAGGGATGGTGCTAAACCATTTATGTGGTATCTGCCTCTGTGATTGAATCACCTCCCACCAGGCCCCATTGATATTGGGAATCACATTTCAACATGAGATTTGGACAGGAGAAACATCCAACCTAATCAGTCCTTCAAAGAGATTGATGTTATTGAACAAAAGTTTAGAGAATTTAAATTTGTTGAGAATCTCTGTAAAGCTTTAAATTCATGTGCTTTTCAGAGATATAAAGTAATTTCACCATAATAAAGAAATTAGGTTCAGAGATGGGGATTTCCAAGGTGTGGGTGTCAGGTAATTGGACTCCTAATCAATAGATTGGCTTTTAGAGTAGCGACTGTGGAAGTGAGGAAGAAAGTCCCTGCCATCACATGGGCTGAAAGCTGCATGTTGTCCCCATGGATGTAATAAGCCAGTCACAGAATGAGCATTAAGGGTTAGGCAAGGGACAACTTTCTTGAATGAAGTGTGTTATATTTTGGCATGGGCTGCAGAGAAATATGAAGCTTTCTTATGAGGAGATCTTTAAAATCAAGTTGGGCTTAGATGTGTTCATTTCTCAAGTCAAGCTGCTGGACTGGTGAGCTCTTAAGGCCCCTTAGCCCCAGGATTCTCCTCTGCTCTGCCTACTTTTTGTATTCTCACTCTCTATTTTGTATTTTTGCATGTGTGTACCTGTGGCCGGTTATGTACAGTGGGAAGAAGTCAGTGGCTATGATGAAAACCTGAACACCATCCGCACCTACCAAGTGTGCAATGTCTTCGAGCCCAACCAGAACAATTGGCTGCTCACCACCTTCATCAACCGGCGGGGGCCCATCGCATCTACACAGAGATGCGCTTCACTGTGAGAGACTGCAGCAGCCTCCCTAATGTCCCAGGATCCTGTAAGGAGACCTTCAACTTGTATTACTATGAGACTGACTCTGTCATTGCCACCAAGAAGTCGGCCTTCTGGTCTGAAGCCCCCTACCTCAAAGTAGACACCATTGCTGCAGATGAGAGCTTCTCCCAGGTGGACTTTGGGGGAAGACTGATGAAGGTAAACACGGAAGTCAGGAGCTTTGGGCCTCTTACTCGGAATGGTTTTTACCTCGCTTTTCAGGATTATGGAGCCTGTATGTCTCTTCTTTCTGTCCGTGTCTTCTTTAAAAAGTGTCCCAGCATTGTGCAAAATTTTGCGGTGTTTCCAGAGACCATGACAGGAGCAGAGAGCACATCTCTGGTGATTGCTCGGGGCACATGCATCCCCCAACGCAGAAGAAGTGGACGTACCCATCAAACTCTACTGCAACGGGGATGGGGAATGGATGGTGCCTATTGGGCGATGCACCTGCAAGCCTGGCTATGAGCCTGAGAACAGCGTGGCATGCAAGGGTAAGCTTTGGAGCCTCTGCTTCCTGCCCATGTAAGGCAGTGACAGATCTGCAATTTCCTCACCAATAGTTCTGGGTCATAAAGGAACAGAAAAGAGTCTAATGGCTTATTATAAAGCTCTGAGGACTCTCATTCCCATAGCTAGGCCTGATGATTTTCCAATCATGTCTAACCAGATTGTCCATATTTATTATTCATGGTGAGAGAAAGAGATGGGGAGACTTTCAATTGGTAGAATAATGACCAGTCCATAATATTTAGTGTTGAGTTTCTCTCTCTCTCCTCTCTCTCCCCTCCCTCTCTCTCTCTCTCTCTCTCTCTCTCTCTCTCTCACACACACACACACACACACACACACACACACACACACACACACCCCTACCTATATCCTGAGTCTAGCCCTAAGCTCTGGGGCTGGAGAATTTGGAATTTGGGTTGCCATGGACAATTCACTCAAGGGTAATTGAGATGTGACTGAATTTGGAAAATATTTTAGTTCATTTCAGTCCAATTCCCACAGCATTCAACTTGGTACTAAACCCATGTAGCTCATTAACTCAAAGCCCTCTGACTTGGCTGTCTTTCTCAAGGGGCTCAGTGCCATACCCTGGAAGGAGATGAGACTATTGGAATGGGAGTGGGACTGTATGATGTGTTATATTAACTTTTGCTTCTAAATGACATAGAGTGATGCAAACTTTGTGGTCTGAGAGTGTCAGAATGCTGTGTGCTCATTTTAGCCGTTGCTAGCCCTAGAAAGCCCATATTCGACATGTGGCAATAAATGTGCTGAACTGGCTGCAGGCTCAGTCTGCGCCGGGAGTGAATAGAAGGATCTGGAGGCCCCACAGCTTATGCATTGTCTAAGTGCATGGGACCTGAATGTGGGGGAATCCAGGGTCGGGGAAGAGAAGACTGCTTTCCCATATTAAATTTTGTTCAGAACCTTCAGAGATCCTGATTCTTTTATGAGGAAGCCTTTCTATACAGACCTCAGAAATGACTACCTTGATCTTAATGTACCCCTAGGGTTGCCCTTAGTCCTTTGGGGCTTGGGGGCTGTATTAGCCCTTATTCTCCATTGTGAGCCTCCTGCCAGCTGCCCTGTCTGATGTCACCCCCACCCTACCTGAGCACCAAACCAGCCTATGCCAGTTTACTTCCCCAGTTACTTTGCTCCCCAGACACCTGCAGGTGAAATGCCAAGCACAGGCTTGTTAATACCCATCAGCTCGGCAATCCTTCGGATTCAGCAAATTGCTTGGGCCAGAGCACTCACACAGCCTTTCTGAGGCCTGCTGAGAGCAGAGAGAGCTGCGCCTTTGTGTCTTTATTGGATTTCTTGGTTCTGGTACCCATGATGGATGGTGTGGAAACAGAGGAGAGAGAGTGCCAGATCCAGTGATGAATCAACGTTGACAGTTTTAAAACCATCCCAGCCTGGTCCCACAGCCCTCCTCTTTGTCCCATTGGTTGGGAGGGTCACCATCTTTGCCATTTGTCAGGCTCTAAGTGGGGGACCAAGGCACCAGGCTGAGTTCTTAAAGGCGCAGGTGCAGCAGCTGCCCGGCATGCTCACAGCAGCGCATGGGAGGGTGATTTCTGTGGGCTTCAGAGGGCCGCCACACCACACTTGCTGGCTAGGGCACTCTCATTTTTCTCATTATATCCTAAGCAGAACAGCAGGAACCGGAGCAAGCATTGATTGGTTCTGATTTAATTGGGACTCTGGGAACAGGCTTTTATTTCTTTGGGCTAATTGGAACTTTTCTTTTAGAGGGTTCTGCTGTCCGTGTAGCTTGTCAGTTACCTCCTGTGGCTGTCCTGGGAGGGCCTGTGGGGGACAAATATGTAAATCCAGATTGTTTCTTTCCATTTCCCTTTCCCAGTCTCAATCCCCTCCTGAGTTTTGTTGGACATTTCTAATCTCGAGCTGTTGTGAACATGACTTGACTTTACAAACTACTTATTGTAAACTCACTGAAGGGTAGAGGAAATGGGGGAACCCATGGCACCATCACTTTGCCACTTCAGAGGCACGGGAAGCCACATTTTGGTGATATTCCTGAGACTGGAGAGTGGCATCATGGGTCTTGTGGCCCAGCATCCTGGCTGAGCTCAGTGCCCTGGAAGGGAAGAGAAGGCCCCTTGCCCATGTCTTGAGAACTTTCAGCGGAATCCCCTGAAATCTTGCCCCTAACTCTGCTTGTAACTGGACACTGATGGCTGGCAGGGGGGACCTTCGGGCAAAAATGGTGATCTTGGGAAGACTCTGCGCTCTTTGGTTGGGGGTGGGAAGTGCATGTGGAGGTACTTGTTGCTGGTCTCCATGGTGTGTCTTCAAGGGAAGGGTTTCCACTCGTTTTTGGTGCTCACAGAGTACTGCCAGGTGGACACAGCGGCTATTCACAGTGGTTTCGGTGTAGCCCACTGAGCACAATCGTCATGAAGCTGGCAGCAGAGAGAATGGTGGATGACAGAGAATTACAGGTGAGACACCGTGAGCCTTCAACAGCTACTCTCTCCTAACACAGCCCCAAGAATTGATGTCCTCTGAGCCTGGCTGGGCCAAATGCTGATGGTTTTATGATTCATACAGTTGTGCTGATTTGATACATCTTTTCTGGGTATGTGAAACTGGGACTTTGTAGGGTAGCAGAAAGAATAATCTCTCTGCCTCTGGTTCCATGCTATTTTTTCTGGAAGAACTGACTTTCATTATGGCCAGGGAACTGTATTCGCTTGGCTTTCACTTTGCTTCTGTGAAACCGTCTCCTGTCAAAGTCATGGTGATCAGTCGCTTGACTGTGCAGAGGCACCTGGAGACCAATTAGACGGCACAGCCAGCAAAGAGTGGTCCTGGCCTAGAGCTGTTTCTGTTGTGAAGAGCGTGGGCGGTGAGAAGAGAATAGGTATGAGGGGGAGTAGAGGAAGCCGTGGGGAGAACTTGTGCATTAGGATGTGTGGCAAGCTGCTCATGCATTTTCTAGAGGGCTCCTTGGCCTAAGGCCTGTTCCTGACATCCTTTCTGTACACACAGGCTGGTCCCATTGGCAGAGTCACATCAGCCTGTTGACCTCATCTCACTAGTGACTCTGACCTCGTCATGCGTGTGTCTCTATAAAATTGTTAATTACTAGGAAAATGGCCCATCTACTCCAATTTCAAGTTGTGTTCATAGTGAAGCAGATTAATGAGAAATCATAGCTTTGTCTTCCCTTCTCCCTGCTTCCCTGCTGAGGTTGGTAGCTAAATCTATTCTCTGTGTAGGTCCCATGAAGTCTGGCTCTTCCTGTGCCAGGGAGGCCGAGCTGGCTTTCAGCAGATCTCTCTCTCTCTCTGCTGTATAGTCTAAAATATTGCCTTAGCTGAAGCTGGACAGCCTCAAGGAGGATGGGGGAGGAGGCTGGGGCTGTTGTTAGAAGGAACCTGGCAGGGGCAGGCTTCTTATCTGTGTGTTAGAAGCTTGGGGGTGCACTATCCCGTAAGGGTGTCCATGGAGGTGTCCCAGGAGCTGTAACGGCCTCTGAGTGGCCAGATCCTAGCTGGAGCATGGTGCCTATGTGCCATGGATCTGTTCTAGCCCCTAAGTGCTGCCACAGGGCTTGGCTTTCCCTCCCAGGACACAGTACTTGGAGTTTCCAGAAGAAGTTGCTTCATTCGGCTGTCTCTTTAGCCACACTGGGGACTCAGAAAATGACAATGCTATGCATAATTCTCCCTGCCGTCCTCCCTTGCCTCTGCCCCTGCCCAGGATGACCTTAGCTTGCTATTACAGAGGACACACGCTAACTTCTGGTGCCCAGGCCTTTATTGTCTGGGGCTGTCATGCACAGGGGGTGCAGATGGATGAAAGAGGAGGGGGGGTACACTTGGGTAGAAGAGACCTAACCTAGAGATAGCGGTTGGTTTTCATCTTGGCTCTGCTGTGAACTTGCTGTGTGGTTTTAGGTAAGTCTCTTTTCATTGTCAGTCATATCTTCTCTGCCTATTTCTCAGAATGTGTGAAAATGGATATGAGAATATTTTATAAGCCATGCAGTGCTACATGTTGCTAGGTGTTACTGTCCTTAAGCTCTGAATCCCCCTTATTAAGAAAATAAGATTCTGGAATGAAGATGGCATGGGATTCCCCCATCCAGAGACAGGTCAGCAGGAATCCTGAATTCCCAGTCATCACCTTTCTGCACCTGCCCAGGCCCAGTTCCATGACCATCAAGCAGTGACCCATGAAAACAGCACAGAGGAATAAGCCATTGTTCCTCAACTGATCAAAGGCCCAGTTAATATGTTTGAATGGTGCGGCTCACATGGCCTGCCTTGAGGCAGGCAGTCTTTGTGAAATGAAGGACCAAGTGGAGAGAGAAGATTCTCAAAGAGTGAGAGAGCCATGGTCTTCAGAACCCACAATTTTTGACCCCAGGGCAGGCATGAGAAAACCTTTCTGGGCATGTAAAACCTTTCTGGATTTTACAAAGTGAAATCCCCAGTTGCCTTTTCTCTGATGGCGATAATTCTGGTATATGGCCCAAACATGGGGATTTTTAAAAATCCAAGAACACTAGCTCTAAGAAGCAGACCAGGACCTTGTATGTGACTGGCATCCAGAAGAAAGGAGCCCCAGGGTAGGTCAGTGAAGGTGTTCTTGGGTTTCTGGGATCTGTAGACAGGATGAACCTGGGTGCCTGAGGGGGATGAAGAAGGAGTGAGAGAGAGAGGACTGCAGGAGCAGGCTGGCAGCTGGGTAGACCAAGAACAAGGCCTACAGGCCACCAGGAGGAAGGTATCCAGAGCATCACTACCTCTGGAATAAAGGCTCGGGGCTGGGGAAAGCCACACAGGGCAGCCCCGAACAACCCAGGGTACAACATGATGGTGCAGCTAATATGAAGCCCAAGAAGGGCTCTTGGCAGGGAAAAGAGGGGCAGAATCTGAGGACTGACTATCTGGGTATTATAGAAGCAAACTTCCCTGCAGCTGACCAGCACCAGCTGGGTCCCTAGATACTGTCTTAAGAATGCCAGGGGTGCCACTACTGGCCCCAGCAGCATGGTCCAATCTGCAGGACTCCTGTTTTCTGCTCAGGCTTACAAATCAGGGCTGGGAATGAGGATGCTTGACTTTCACTGGGAATTTGTGTGGGTCTTCCAGGGGGCTCTCAGATCACCTGTGACCATTCTAACTCTGGACATTGGCAGGGCCTTTTCAACTCTAACAGAAGAACAGAGCAGCTCTCGATGAGCCTGTCTTCCCACTTGGTGTCTCCTTGCCGGTTATGGCTGGCGATCCCCCAGCAGTGCCTCAGGCTCTCCTCTCATCAGACGTGTGCTTGTCCTCTCCCTCAAGGTCTCTTCTCCTTCCTGGCTGCTGCTTCACTCCTCCCCCATCTCCAAGTGGGGACTTTTTTCTTTAGTAAAGAAAACTTGCATGTAAATTCCTTCATGCCTGGAAACCCAAGGGACATGTTGAACCTTTCAACAGTTTCTGCGCCTTTGTCAACTTGAACAGCTGAGATGAGCCACTTTATAAGCCTGGGGGAGTTGAGATGAAAAATTTGCAAGATTCGAAAGTGGGAAAAATACGTCTAATTTAGCTCTTCTTGGAAAAAGAGGTTTTCAGGACCTGCTTCCATCTCCCTTAGGGTTGCTGGTCCCAGCTCTGGGCTCCCGCTGCCTCCTGACCCTGAGCTGCTGAAAGAGAAGGTGAGGAATATGAGGGAGGGTGTGTGTGTGGGGGGGGGGGTGGGGGGTGGGGAGCCGTAGTGCTGGAAGCCACATTCGAGGGCACCAAGAAGCCCTCTCTGCTCTCTCAGTCCCATCAGCGGTTGGCTGGTGAATGAGAGGGAAACCACAGCCAGACAGCTTCCTCTCAAGCCCCAGGGAGACCGGCTGTGTTCAGGTCCAGGGTCGGCCAGGGTCATTAACACCGCAGCCCTGTAACATGAGCTTCCTAATAGGATTTCCCAACAGGCTACTTCATTTAGAAACCTCTCGGGCCTCCTCTGTCCCCCATGGTGGCCCTGCCCAGCGTCCCCCAGAGAGGAATCAGATGTAATTGGCTGGCTGTAATGGACTGTGACACCAGCATGAACAACAGCACGGGGAGCTGGAAGGATGCCCCTCTGCTACATGCACTCCAGCATGCCGGGCTCAGGAGGCAGCAGAGGATGGCCAGGGGGAGCTCTAGGCTCCAGCACCCCTATGCTCTGCATCACCCTTTCTGCCTTTGAGACACAGGGCAAGAAGCACCCAGATTCCATTGGTGTTGAGCAAATAATCATGAGTCTTCCAGGCCAGCGTTAGAGCTACTGATCATGATTTGGCAGCATCCCATGCATGAGACCTGCCCTGGGTGGATTTTGTTTGAACTTGATCATCCACAACTTAATATATGTATTATCAAAGATGATGACAGAGACATCATATGGTTATTACTGAGGTGATGTGGGTAGTGGGAACATCACTGCATCAGGGGTCTAGTAGGGGCCCTAATGCCACCATTTTCTTCACCAACATCTGCCCATGAAGACCCCTGGGGTCTGAAACTACCAAAGTGAGTGGTGTGGGGGTGCTGAGAGACTGCCTCATTTATCCACAGAGAGGCAGCAGCCAAGGAGCATTTCTGGGCACCAGTCTAGAGAGCCACGGCTAATTAACGTTAGCATTGGGATTAGAACTCAGGTCCAGGGAGGCCACTGTCTGCGTCCACCTCTGAGACTGGATTTTGCTAAAAATAACCATCCTTAAAAGCACACCATGTGTTTTCAGGAATATCGGACTTCTCTCAGCTGTCTCTCACAAATGACTCTCTTGTGTTTGTATACCTTATTTCTTCTTGGGGTCCTGGTGGCTCTGTGGTTACACAGTTCTGCACTGTCCATCTGCACAGGACTCCATGTCCACTATCGCCATGTCCTTTTTAATCCCTCCAGGAGCAGCTCCGTCTATGAACCATCCAGATAGTGCACAGCCCCTCAGAGGGCGGTCCCAGGATCACCAGGGAAGAAAAGGGTCTGAGGCTTTGAGCTTACAGGAAAGGGCAGAGGGAAGGAGAGGGGTTGTGTCTCTCTTATTTGTATCAAGAACCCTGCATGGGCCTGCGAGGGCTGAATCTCAGCTCAGTCGGAGCTCTTGTCAAACGTATCCTTTGCTTTTGGTCCCCATCTCTCACTGTGGCTAGCCAGTCCCTTCTGCAGAATTTGAGCACAAACATCTGCACAAACTTTTTTTTTATGGACGGAGAATCACCAATTTTCAGTTTGAAGCATGGAGATGAAAAATTATACTGAATCCAAGCCTGCTTGTAGTGGCATCTTTTAGTTCTGGGCCCTTAGGAGCTCTGGGAGTCTGAGTTCTGTTTCCACTGCTTTTGGCCATTGATGAGCTGCGTTCACAGGACCTTAAGACCTGGGTCTCAGGTCTCCCTCAGTGCAGTAGGGCGAAGAAGACTGGAAAGAGTCGCTTCAGGGCTGTTGCAAATGGAGAAGGAATGTACCTCAAACCCTGGCAAACCACCCAGGAACGAGCCTTATTTTGCCAGCGGGGCTTCGACAGGCATGTGGAGAGAGGTGTAACCTTGCCTTTCCCTAGAAGATAGGTTAGATGTTCAGGCTGAACAAAGAGCTTGAGTGCTAGTTACCTGGCAAGGCAGTTGAGCCCCCATTTTGGTTTCGAGGGCCAGTTAATAATACAGAGTGGGCAAACCCTGGGGGAGATGCAGTTTAGTCCAGAAGAGTATGGCTGGGTTTGCTTTGGGTCCCAGAAGCCATCCATAAGACAGACAGTATCTCACCTTCCTGTGTACCCACCCAACCTGCTGCAGGATGAGTCTGTGAAGCTGCAGGTGTGTTGGACTCATCCTCTTGTATGCATGGCCAGGGAGGTCAGGAAGAAATCAGCTTAGCTACAGTAGGCTCCTGACGAGGTTGGTGAGAAGGAGGCATTGTTGAGAGTCTCAGGAAGCCTCTTGGAATCACAGGGCAAAAATTCAGGCCAGCAAGGCCGTACCCAACCCTAATGAGTGTTTTCATTGAGGGTAGGACCTAGTTCATTAGAAAGGCTGCAGAATGAAATAGGCATTTTGACTTCTGGCTTTCCCCTGGCCTCTGTCTGGAGTAACCTACTCGCCTTCAGGGTCCTTGCATCAGCACACATTCCTAGTCAGAGCTGGAGTGACTGGGTCTTAGGGTATGGTCCTTGGGGGCCTCCGCTGATCATCTCCTTGCAGGCCTCAGGAGATTTGGCCTTCCTATTCCTCATTCAAATTGGATTCCACTCTTTAGGTCATGTGAGTTGGACGGTCCCATGCGTTTTCTTTCTTCAGCTACTTATTGGGCACCAACTGGTACTGGGCCCTATATACTTATATATGAGATTCAGCAGTTTTTCTTCCAGGAATGTGCTGCATTCTTAGCTCTTAGAAAGTGTTTGCGATGTCCAGAGGATGCTGGGCTGTAAGTGGTGCTTTTGCCTCGGAGAACCTGATAAGCATGGCCCCATCCGGTAGATAAAGCCTCGAAGGACAGCGAATCAAGCACACCCCATGACGCTTACTTTGCTCTTCCACAGTGGTCCCCAGACTAATTTTAGACACTTCCAGGAATGGAACACCCTTGCTTCCCAAGGAAGCCTGGTTAATCTCTGAACCTTTCTTCCTTCGGGTGGAATTTTTATGCAAATCTCCACTCATCCAATTTACCTTTTTTGCTGTTATTAAACATATTTTGAACAGGTCATATATGTGAAAGGTCAGTTTCCCTCCACTCTGGTTGTCACCAGGATCTCTCATTGTCAGTTTCTAATATTCTCTCACAGAGTCGATGGATTTGCACACGTTTCCCCCTCGCCTAGGGGCACACTAGAGGACTTTGCACCTCGTTCCCCACATCTCTTCTCAGTGAACCCTGAAGTTTAACAGTAGTTTGGTTGTATTTATAGATCTGCCTCATTCTTTCCAACGAGCGTTATTATTTCATTGCATGGATATATTTTACTTAATTGGTCATCTATATACATTTAGGTTGTTTTTCTCTCTTTTGCTATTTCTCAGCAATGTTGCAATACTTCCGTGCATTAATCTTTGCACCTATATGTGAGTATCTGTGAGAAAGAATAATTTATTTATTCAGTGAATATTTATTGAGAATTTTCTATGTGCCAAGCACTTTTCTAAGCACGAAGAATGCAGTAAATTCTCACGAAGTAAAATTGCTGAATAAGAGTGTATGAACTTTTAATTTTGATAGATATTCCCAAATTGCCCTCCCTCAAAAGGCATTTTCTACCAATTTTTGTCTCCCACCAGCAGTGTTTGAGAGTTCCTGTTCTCCAAACCTTTACCAAGATAATATCAATCATTTTTATCTTTGCCGATCTGATAGGTGAGAAATGGCATCCCATTGTTGTTCCCATTTGCATGTGACTTTGCAAAGTTCCATAAATTGCCCCGTTCAGGAACTGAGGCTCAAACATCCCAGTAGAATGCATTAAGTTGGGTGTGTTTGTGTGCTGCAGACGGTTCGGGGCATGGTCTGCCCTTCACTCTCTTCTGTCCCGTTCCCTCCAACCCTGCATCATACTCTGTATGTACTCTTTGCCCATCTCTAGTATTAGGACATTTTGACACATGCCTGCCACTGATTTTCGCACTTTCCAAGCTGTGGGAGGTGAAATGTCTGCAATGGGACAAGGGCAGATGGTTGAGACTGGAAGACCACTCCATTCTCACAGTCCAGTCTCAGGAAGGCCGACTCTGCCTGGTTTGCTAACCAATGCATCTTGCTTCTCCCATCCGTCTCTTCCTGTCCCTGCAGCTTGCTTGCTGCAGCTGTGTGTATGTCTGTTTGGTTTTGTCCCCCTGCTCTGTGGCAGCTCTTTCTGTCTGGGGCCATGTACTCCCTACCTCTTACTTACCTCAGTTTCCCTTTCCCCTTCCTTCCCCCCTCCCTTCTTATACCTTCTCTTGCTCCTTCCTTCCTTCCTTCCTTCTTTCCTTCCCTCCCTCCTTCCTTCCTTCCTATCTACCTCCCTCCTTCCATGCTTTTCTTTGAAAGTAAATATATTTAGGTTAAAAAGTTAGTTAATTTAAAGAAAAATAATAAATAATAATAATACATTTAAAAGCTGCCACATGTAAGTATGGCAAAAAGGAATAAAGATAATAGGCTGATATTTGAAAAGAATGCTGATGCCCAATTTACCTGGGCTAGGAAAGCAGCTTATACATTCTTCAGTATAGCCCTGCATTCCACTGCCACATCTTAGTCATGGTTATATGATGGTTATAACCTGGGTATGGAGCACACTTTTGGATTGGCTTCCGTCTTGTGTAGAAATGCTAACACAGTATGGCTGTCATTTATAAAGCACTGACTATGTGCCAGATGCTCTGACAAATTCTTTTTCTACATTGTCTCTTAAATCCTCACAGCAGCTTTCCTGAGGTACATGTGATTATTATCCTCATTTTTCCATTGACGACACTGAGGCACAGAGAAACTAAGTAATTTTCTCAAGGTCATACAACACAGGACTCTGAGGACCTGCTGGTAACCACTGTTCTCTATGCCTTCCAAGCTAAAGAAGAGCCAAGATTCACTTAGGGGTAGATTCGTGATTTATGATGGGAGCTGGCATCAGTGTCTCATTTTGACTAAGATGTAAGCCTTTGCTAACGTGCACAAAGTAAAGTCTTTGGAGTTTGATCTGCATTTGGGGACTTCATAGATAGCGTTCATTTCGCATTGGTGAGGGATGAACCAGGAGGTTCATGGAGTGATCATATTCACTGGTGAGAGTGAATTGAAGTCAGTGTCACTGCACCTGTCACCTGCATCACCATGCCCTGCTCACATTCCCACTCCTCCTCTCCCGAAGCTCCTCAGGGGCAGTGGCCATGCCTGATGCATCTCTGAATCCCTACTTGCTCTGTGCCATCTGTTAAATGAAAACAGAACAAATCACACTGAAAACAAAATTTGTGGAAGGAGGGTGTGAGCTGAAAGAGAGAGTCTTTGCATTAGGATGCGTAAGAAAACATCCCAGCAGCATTGAGTGAAGGGAGCTCCGAAGAAACCGGGGAGGATCGGGCACAAGGCGTGCACTTGTGGAGGTGATGATGGCAGAACCAGATGGAGGCAGTAACCAGTGATGGCAGCGGCCTTGTCTGTCTGTTGTCCAATATAGTGACACATTGTGCACAAACATACAGAACAAAAACAACAGAACGGTTGCAAGCCCATGCGTTGTGAAACTCTTTCACTAAAAGTTGGTGATAATGTCTCAGTTTGACAGAGGACATAAGGTCAGTGCAACGTGTGTATTTCAAGTGGAAAATGACAATCTGCTCTTTGCACAATATGGATAGAGCTTCTCATTGAAATTGTGTGGAATATGCAAGAACTCTGCCAAATCATGAACTTGGCAAAAATTTGCCCTGTTCCGGGAATTAGGCGATTTCAGGGCTTCCATTTGGTTTCTGGGTCTGTCACACACGTGCCCACATAGATCTGAATGTGGAGGCCCAGGTGACTTCAGGCTTTGCTTTGCTTTTCTCACTGGTTCTGTTTGTCTTTTCCCTTGCATCTTTGGTCAAATTTGTCTACTCTGCTTTCTCTTCTTTTTCTCCATTTATTCCATTCTCTGGTCTGTCTTCTCTCCAGACTTGATTTGAAAAGAGGGAAAATAAAAATGCATTTCATTGGTAGAACTTTAACGAATGAATGGCTATTTCTGCTCATTGTTTTTATTTTGTCTCTAGGAGTCTGTCTTGATGTGAATTGCAATTTAAAAAATTAAGTCTTTTAATAGTAAAAGACAGGAAATCAATGTTTACCATTGAATTAGTTGCAAATATTACAAGTGATTTTATCATCAAAGTGATTAATAATCACACATTTCGATGATAAGATAATTAAAAGAACAGTCGCTTTTTAAGATTTTAAAGTGTCTTTGTAGGATTCCTTGCTTCTTCATCTCGTTATTTTTCTGGAACATTCTTTGCTTCCTTCAGGTTCTTCAGCCCTGTTCTTGATTATTCTTGGCTTATGAGAATTCTTTCAAGCTCCCTTTTCTTCGAACATATTTTGAATCTTTCATTCCAGATACTCATTAAGAACCAGTAGCCAAAGCTGTTCATCGTTGAATTGTACATACCCAATGAGAGTGACTTACTGCTTCCGCCTTGCGGGATGGTGCTGCTCCTTCCCTTGCCCTACCTACCCTGCCTATCTCTGCCTACCTGTCCTGCCCACTTCCCTAAGAATTCCCTCTAGGGCCAGGCAAGGTGGCTTATGCCTGTGGTCCCAGCACTTTGGGAGGCTGTGGTAGGAGGACTGCTTGAACCCCGGAGTTTGAGGCTGAAACGAGCTATGATAGTGCCACTGCACTCCTCCCTGGGTGACAGAGTGAGACCCTGGTCTCTTAAAGAATTTCCTCTAATAAAAACAATTATTTTGGAGAGTGTTTTATCTGTGGAGTTAGATTTTTTCGCTCCTTTTCTCCCTCACCCCTGTCAAAGCGTCGACTACCCTGGTGCCTGCTTGTAGAGCCTAAATTCGAGTTAACCATGTCTAAGCAGTGCAGCAGCCCTCCTGCCCCCACCTCCACCATGAAGACTTTCTGCAGCCCTGGGGGCTACCAATTGACTATTCAGAGAGCTGATAGCATCAGTACACAAGCCACACTGACTGGACATCCATGCAACCAGTTCTTTGGAAGGCAGAAGTGCCTGTACCTGTACATCCCAGAGGTTGGTGGCCTTGACTCTCTGATCTGCTTTCCCAGTGGCCAGGCCTCTTCAGGTCTTTCTCCCAGTCTCCTGCCTTCCCTGCCTGTAGCTGTGCACTAGCCCTTCCTTTCGGGCCACAAAGGCCTCTGTAGACAGACGCTGTGTGCTGTTTGCCAACATTACGCTGGGTACACAGAGGGGCGAGGGAGAGGCCATCTGCTCGCTCCTTTCACACAGACCTTTGCTTTCTCCTTTTCATTCTCCTCCTTCTCTCTGTCTTTGAATGAGAATACAAAATTTTTTAAAAAGCAGTTGCTAATTAGAGCGAGAATGAGAGTGAGCCTGGAAGAGAGACACAACAGAGAGGCCAGCCCCCGTGCAAATCAGCCGGCTTTTAAGAGCCAGTGAGAAAAGGGACAAGGAGGGGGCCCTCACGGGGCTTCGGAAGGGTATTTTGACAAAATAAGCAACAAAGCTTCTTCAGAATGGCAAAGAGGGCTTTGTCTTAACCTCCTATCCTAAAAGGGGAGGAAACAAGAAATGACAGAGAGTTTCTTGTGAACTCCCACTGCCAGCCTCCACCTACTCTGGCTCTTCTTGTCTTTTCACTCCCTCAATAGCCCAGTAAACAAGAGTTTCTATTTAGGGACGTTTAAGTGTATCCTTTTATTGATAATTTTTGTTCTGGCTGACAGAGAGTAAGCAATTGGTGGCTTCTCTTCCCAAACAGGGCTGGCTTCCCCAGTCAGGGAGCTTGCCCATGCAGGAGCAGCTAAGTCACCAGGAAGTCCCAGCTTGGAAAATATCCCCCCAACAAGTCAAGACTTTTTCTTTCAGAGTTTTGCCCCCATGATTCTATCCTATTCTTAGTTCACCTGGTAATTTCTTTTTCCATCTGTATTCCTGCTATTCTGTTTGCCCAGAGCAGCGCTGATGTGTGGTGCTGAAGTGCCTGCCCGGTGCCTGGCCAGGGGAGTGACAGTCAGTGTTAGAACAGGGCCCTAATCTGGCCCTGAGTTCTGAAAACCTGCTCATGCTCAAGAAGGTTCTGGCCACCGCAGCAACCAGTGATGAGGGCATCTGCATGGCAGCTCTGCCGTAGTTTAGAATAGAGCCACCTTGTGCTTTATTCAACCAGCCTCACTCTAAAGGCTGGGAGATCCCAGAAGGACCAGCTTTGGAGAGTTGTGAGGCAGAGGGAGGGACACATGGTGACAAGACCCCTCTAGAAATGCATTTTTTCCAGGCATGAGATGAATGGACTGATGGCCCAGATATGTAAAGATTTTTAAGTAAGTGCTATGCATATTGAAAAACTTAGTTCATTTTCTGATTTCATATGAGTGTAAAAAAAATGAAAATGAGAGCAGTAGAAGCCCCATCATGACACATGTTGGTACTAACTAGTCAGGGAGAAAGAAAGGAAAAGGACATAGAACTTGGAAAGAAATGTGCTGTGGTTTCAATGTGTCCCCCCGAAAGTTCATAGGTTGGAAACTTGGTCTTCAGTGCAGCAGTGTTTAGAGGTAGGACCTTTGCAAGGTGATTGGATGATGAGAGCTCTGCACTCATGAATGAATTAATCCATTCATGGATTAATGAGTTATCAAGGGAATGGGTTAGTTATTACAGGAGTGGATCTTGAAATAATTATACTACAATGGTTATGTTGTTACCATTTTGGCCATCTCTGATGAGTCCCTCACCATGTGATGCCCCTGTACCACTTCAGGGCTCTGCAGAGTCCCCACCAGCAAGAAGGCCCTCACCAGATGCAGCACCTTGACCTTCGACCTTCCAGCCTTCAAAACTGTAAGAAATACATTCCTTTTTCTTTGTTAATTACCTAGTCCCAGGTTTTTAGTTATAACAACAGAAAATGGACTAAGATAAAAGCATAAAATTGGTTTATCATCTTTCACTGGTGACTTTTTAAGGTGATGGCTGCACATGAGAAGAATATCCCACTGGAGTCTATTGGAAAAAATCTCATTCTGAGCTGAGGTCTCAAAATGGTCTTTTCAGGAGTCCACACTCAGTGGACCTATCTCTAACACACAGATGTGTCTCCCTGGACCCTCAGTGCAGTCTGTCTTGGCTCTGTCCAAGGACCTCTCTAGAAAACAAGAGCATGAGTCTCTGTACCATGCAACTAGCTGGCAGAGGGTGGGGGGAGGGGGAAAGCTGTAGAGAAAACAACCATAGGAATATAGTTTTTAAGAGCTGGCAGCTTGAGTTGTTGAATCCTGGCTCTGTGTTTATTAATGGAGTGACTTGTCGGGCCTCAGTATGTTAAATGATGACATAACAGCATTGAGCTCATGTTTGCTGTGAAGACTTTATGAGAATCTGCATGTGTAGAGCTGAGCAAAGATCTTGGCACCTTACAGGGGTTTAAAAATGGATGTTGATGTCAACATTTTTATGATTAAACAAGCCAGGAGGTAATTTTCTGTCTATCTTTGGTTGAACCATACAAGAATTGTGGGAAGAATGCAGAAAATTTAAAGACATCCAGTAAATATCAAGGAGGCTTAGACAACACGATCTGGTTCATAGGTACATAAAATGTTTTAAAGTAGAGCCCCTGAAGATAATGGAAGCCATCTATCTAGTCATAAATGGCTATGGGTTTGTCCGGTTTGTTACTGCAAGATTAATTTTTTTTAAAGTTTTTTAATTTTTGTGACTCTAAATTCTATTTTTAAAAATTATGATACAGAAAATTTGACTTAAGCGGACAGTTTTATGAATTTTGATACATGCATAGATTTGTATAACCACTATCACAGTCAAGACACCAAGAGCTCCTTTCTGCTACCCCTTTATAGTCCCCTCTTTTCCATCTCCCACCCCCCGGGCAACCAGTGATTTGTTGTTCATCATGATTGTATTGTCTTTGTAAGTGAAATGATGCATTATGGCAACCTTTTGAGACTGGCTTCATTTATTCATCATGATGCCTGTGAAATTCATCTAAATTGTATCATGTATCAATAGTTTGCTTCTTTTTATTACTGAGTAGCATTTCGTTGTATGGATGTACCATAATTTATTTATCCATTTGTAGTTGAAGAGAGTGTGGATTGTTTCCAATTTTTGATTATAAGTAGAGGACATACATTTTCATTTCTCTAGAGCAAATACCCAGGCAAGGACTTATTGGGACATATGGAAACTGAGTGTTTAACTGCTAGACCAATTTTCAGAGTGCCTGTACCATTTTCCATTATCATCAGCATCAGGGTGGGAGTTTCAGTTGTTCTGCCTCCTTGGAAGCACTTAGTATTATCAGTATTTTTTATCTTAGCCATTCTACTATGTGCATCATATCTATGTGGTATGGTATCATATCTATGTGCATCATATACTGTGTGGTATCTCATGGTGATATTAATTTGCGTTTCTCGAGTAAATCATGATGCTGATCTTTCATGTGCTTGTTTGCCATCTGTTTATGTTTATCCTCTTTTGTGAAGTGTCTGTTCTAGGTTTTTGCACAAGTTTCAATTAGGTTGTTTACTGACTTTTGAGTTTTGAGAGTTTCTTATATATTTTGGATATAAGTCCTTCTGTTGAATATGTGATTTGCAAATATTTTCTTTCAGTCTATAACTTATCTCTTTATCCTCTTAACAATGTCTTTCACAAAGCAAACATTTTAAAGTTTGATGATGTCCAGTTAATCCATATGTTCCAGTTTATCTAACCAATTATTTTTCATTTGAGCCAGGTCAAATACAATAATTCTTTGCCTAATCTTGGCACAAAGATTTTCTTCTCTGCTGTCTTCTAAAGTTTTATTTTTATGTTTTACATTTAGGTCTATAATCAATTCGAGTCAACTTTTGTTTAAGGTATGGTTCACTTTATCATCATTTTGCCTATGATGTCCAATTATTCCAACATCAGAGAGCTATGTGAGTGGCTCTTTCACTTTTTCCAAGCCTTTACTTGAATATTATGTTCTCAGGAACCCTACCCTGGACCACTACTCCCAATGCAAATCACCTTCAACAGCCTCTCTTCTCTCTCTGTGGCTTTGTCTTTCTTCATGGCAGTTATTATGGTGTAAGCTTTCCAGATTTGTGATGTGTATTATCTGTCTCTCCTCACTAGTATGTACGCTATACAAAGGCAGGGGTATTTGAGTGTGTATGTGTGTGTGTATGTAGGGAAGGGATCTGCTTGTTAACTGATGTATCTTGAGTGATTAGCACGTATTTGAAGAATGAAGAGGCTGAAGTCCCCTAGCCCACATGGCTGCAGAGGTCCATAGTGCAGGGACAGTTGCTGGGTTCCAAGGCTGGCAGCAGCTATCAGATGTGAGCTGGACTCTGCCTCACATGTTCATCAGGCAAAACAGGTTTGTCACAGTTAATGCTCTGAAGCTCTTCTCTCCCTCACCCACCTACCATATTGAATGAGGCTAATAAGAACATGAGCAATTAAACCATTTTCCCTCTCAGTCTTAAAGTATTTGTTCCTTGAAATACAAGCTTTATCCTTTTCTCACCCTGATAACCTCTTGAAAGAAAGGAAGTGTTCTAACGCCCTGGGAAAATAATCTCAAATTCTAGTCAGCCCTCAATCCTGGGTATTAGAAGTGACTCATAGATGAGGTGATGGGGAGGATGGAGGGGAAAGCTGTTTAGGAAGCAAAGTCGGCTAGAATGGAAGCTTTCAACTGGCTAACAGTGCTTCAATTCCAGCAATGAGGCTTAACTTATCAAGTGTGGGGCCCAGGGGATCTGAGATGCAAACAGCACAAAGATACAGAGAGACCAGAAGAAAATGAAGCAGATCAAATAAACTGAGAGTGGGCTTAGTGGATTCTTGCTTCCTGCAAATGGAGCCCCTCCTCTTCATTCTGACCCTACCCTGAGTTCCAACTCACTTTCCTCATCAGTGGCATCATTCTGCCCTTGGCCTGTCCAGTAGCCGGTGGAGTGGATGTGTGACATTAAGTCTCCCTGGGGTCTGCTCTGGAATTTATAGGAGGGGCTTAGGGACAACAGTCTGACAGTCTGGACGGATGGAGAGAGAGTGGCTGGTTCTTTTTTTTTTTTTTTGAGATGGAGTCTCACTCTGTCGCCTAGGCTGCAATCTCGGCTCACTGCAACCTCCACCTCCTGGGTTCCAGCAATTCTCCTGCCTCAGTCTCCCGAGTAGCTGGGACTACAGGTGCCCGCCACCACGCCTGGCTAATTTTTTGTGTTTTTAGTAGAGGTGGGGTTTCACCATGTTAGCCAGGAAGGTCTTGATCTCTTGACCTCATTATCTGCCCACTTTGGCCTCCCAAAGTGCTGGGATTACAGGCGTGAGCCAACACTGTTCTTAATGTGAGTGTTTATTTGTAATGCAGGGGGCACTGGTGGGAATAGGATGAGAGGCAGGCCCTGGCTGGTGAGGGCTGGTGTGAAGCATTTGCAGAGGTTGCTGGTCTTTCTCCTTCCTCAATGCAGAGAAACTAGTCCCTTTAGATAGCATCCCATCTCCCACCCCAGCATGATACCCTGCAGGTCCAGCAGATCCTGTCAAACAGCCCTACTCTTTGATTATCTCTGAACAGCTAAGGCTCCTGGCCTGTTTGAAATTGGGTCACACAGTAAGTTTGTTCTCAGAAAAGCAAACTCATGTTGTCTTCTATTTCCATCTCATTTGCAGCACTGGATTGACCAAGTTGGCTAATATTCTGTTTTGATAAATTTGTTACAGTTCAGTGGGAGGAGCTGCTGAATTTGAGTCATCAGAATTATGAGGGTGAGAGGAACTTAACTTGTAATATTTCTTAAATTATGCTTTAATGAAGATTCCCATTAACACTTATAATAATTCATAGAAAAGAAGCCCAAGCAGAGCTGGTTGAAATGTCTTCCTTAAACGAAGGTCTTAATTACAGATCAGAAACAGAAACTAGCGTGTCTGAGAATTGCCTCTCCCGGTGTGGACCAGTTCTCGTGGCCATACCTGCCTCCCCCAGGCTCCTTTAAGAGAAGAGGCAGCCTCTCCTCACCTGTCTTTTTCCCTTCCTTCCCCTTCCTTTTCTTCTCCTTCAGAGCATCCTTGCTATAAGCCAATGTTGCATGTGGGGCTTCTTAACTGTACAGAGGGCCCTTGCATTGTGGGGTCTTTCTCTAAGAGAGTGTGTGTGTGTGTGTGTGTGTGTGTGTGTGTGTGTGTGTGTGTATAAATATATATCATGTATGTTGATATATAAAAATATATATTTTATGTATAAATACGTATTTATATATTATATATAGGAAATATATTATAAATATATGATATATATTCAAGAGGTAATGTCAAACAGGGTTATAAAAATTGCAGTAATATTTGCATTCAACAAACAATTACTTTTAACACAAAAATTGCAATATTGTGTGTTATGCTACAAGAAGAGACTTGCTGGGCTTATAAAATATATACCTGCTCAGGGCCCAAGAGGCAGGCTGGTTGGATAATGGGACACAATTTGAAGTTGTGGATGGACTTCTCATTTCAGTCCTGTGAGTGTATTTCACTCAGTGTGAATTTGAGGCCTCTCTTAAAAGGAGCAGGCCAAATGGCCTTCCGGCCTCACGTGTGACAGCCCTATTTGGTCCCAGAGTCTGGGTAGGTGGGCAGCTCTGACAGAGGTGGCTTGTACTTCTGCACATCCCAGGTTGGGCCTCAGCTGCCCATCTGTGGCCTGGTTGGGGGTTGGTCTGGTTTTTTTTTTCGCTCCCACCACAGCCTGGATAAGCGTTCCAGCAATAAGGCATTGGAGTCTGATTCAGACCATAGATAAAATCGGGCACAGTTACTCACCTTTCTTGGGTGTGGGGAATGTGCCCTGCTGCAGGAGCTCCAGCTGTGGCACACCCTGTGGTCTCAGGTCTGCAGCCCTTTTCAAGGGCAGGCACACAACAGGATTGCTTTCTCTGGCTGTGTTCACTGGCTCCCTTGCCTTCTTCAGGGACTGGGACAGTGGGAACCTGATAATGAAGGGCAGGGTTGACCAACAAGGTCCAAAGCAAGTTTCTGGCTCAGCCTGGAAGAGATGCCTCCTGCTTCTTTACCATGGAACCAACTGTAGGTCTGGCAGTGGGAGAGGAGCTGAGCAGAAGCTCTCCTTTTCTGTTTTCTAGATTTAAAAAATAAATTATCTGAGCAGAATTAAAATGCCCAGGGTTGGTAGGAGTGGGATAGGGTAGGGCTTGTCAAAAAGTCTTGGGAGAAAGCATTTTCAGAATACTCAATCCTCGAGAAAACCTCTGTAGCTGCAGGGTTCAAGGCCTGGCCTGGAGAGTGTATCTTATTTCTTTAGGAAAATGGTGAGAAGTTTTGTCTGACCTGGAAAAACAAGAGGAGCATGTCTGCAGGAGGGGATGACCCAAAGGCCAGCAGGAAGCTGGTGATTTGGCTGGAAGGCAAGTCTTCAGAGAGTGCTGTGGAGTGTTACAGAGCTGCATCTGGGCTGGGGAAATATCCCGTTCCTCTGCCTTTAGCCTTTATCCTGTCACAGTGGTTTCTAACCACACCCCAGTTCATCTCCTCTCTTCAGATTCATCTTCCTAAATCCCAGACTGAGTCACAGGTAAGCATTCAAGGATGTGCGCATGCACACACACAACAGACACACACACACACAGGCCCCACACCCAGTTTGTTTAAGAGTGTAGACTCTGGAGCCGGACTGCCTGGGTTGGAACTCTGGTGCTACCACTTACTAGCTGTATGACTTTGGGTAAGTTACTTTACCTCTCTGTGCGTTGGTTTCTCATTGTAAAATGGGAATAATAGTAATCTACTTCCTAGGGTGGTATGGAATTGAGTGAATTAATGCTTGTAAAGTGCCTAGAACACTGCTGGCCCTAGTGCATTCAGTATGTATTAGCTGTTATTACTTCCCATCTTTCATGCAGAGTGTGCTGTGTCCCCACCCCCACCCCACCTCTTCAACACCAACAGTTTAAATTGTGAATCTCATCAACCCTTCTTCAAGCCTTGCCTAACCTCTCACTCTTCTGTGAAGAGCTTTTGATTTCCTGCGCCCGTGCCAGCTGACATCCTAATGGACTCTTCTTGGCACCTGCCTCATCATATTGCCTGTTCTTTCCCATTGTCCTCTTTGCCCTTTGTCTCCCAAGTCCTTGAGTCAGACTGTGAGCTCCCCAAAGGGGTCCACAGTCCCATGACTTCATCTCTGATCCGTGGCCGCATTTCCCTGTGTCCCGCAGGAACAGGGCTCTCAGCACACCCTTCCTGCTTGAGCTGCTCCTGTGCCTTGCACCTCCCCTGCCCTTCTTCCTTCTCCCCTGCTCTCCTCTCCTCTCCCCACCACTGCCTATCCTCCCCGTGTCTCTCTTTTTCCTCCCCCTCTCTCCATCTCTTCCCTTTTGATTCTCTTGGTTTCTCTGACCTCCCCCACCTCTCTCTTAATGAGAACTTTCACACGTCATATTGATTTGGAGTTTTAAAAAGCCGACATTGATTTTTCTGGGGGCCTTTTCATGATCTTATTTTTAAATGCAGGAAGAAGGCTGTTTCCAAAGCTGTTGACTTTGTTCTATTGAGTTAGGGAGTCGATGTTGGAAACTCTTTCATAGGGACTCAGAAAACTCCGGGACCTGAGATGCCACATCTAATGAGCTGAGATCAGGGTCACCCTCCCTTTTGCAGGCCTGAATTTGGTGGCAGAGAGCCTTGGGCAGGATGGGGGGATACAGAACTGGGGTGGATTTGTGGGTAAGACTAAAGAGCATGTACAGAGTGAGCAAAGCCAAAGCAGAAATACTGTAGGCTGCACAGGAGTGAAGGGCAGGCTTTCGGGGGAAGAACAGTGATGGGAATTTGCTGTGGGGGGGCCACAGCTCCTGGTATCCTGCTACTCTGGCATCAGAGACAGCTTCCCAGGACTGTCTCCCCCATCCCCTCATGCAGCACGTACTGACCCAACGCCCCACACCAATGAACTGCCTGGCTTTGTACTGAGGGCTTTGCCTACATGATCTCATTTAATCTTACCAGTAACCTCAGGAGGCAGATCACATTATTTACATCTCATTTTATGGATAAAAGTCATTATAGGAATAGGTTAAAGTTAGTGAAGAGCAGTGGTTTTTAAAAAACTACTCGTGAAGATAGAATAATAGAAATATTTAAGAGGGCAGAGTGGGGGCAAGAAAGACAGCATCTTGCCTCCTAAAGGCCGTGTGCACATGCATATATGTGCATTAAATCTTCTGCAGATGGGGCCAGACATGTAAAACTAAACCAAGAGAATGAAGCCACTAGATGAGGATATTGGATGAGGGGGGAAATAAAGACAGAGAAATAAAATGATATGTGGCTGAAGGTCCTGACGCACATGGCCAGAAGTGGGAGGAGGATTAACAGAATTTAGGAAGGAACAGGTACTTGGGGGGGAGTCTGCCATGGCCTGGGCCCTGGTTGGAGTATTTCAGGCCCTCTGTATGGGTTAGTTGGTTGTCACCAGGTCTGATCCACACACTGCTCTTGCCAGATTCTGCAGCCATTAACTTCGACTGCCGTTCCCTACATGAACTCAAAGATCTATGGGAACAGCTAGGAGAGCAGCAGACAAAGATCTCATCTGAGAGATACCTGGGCAAGAGCAGAGAGGAGGGGCCAAGGGCAGGATGGGATGGATGCAGCAGCTCTTCCTGCAGCCTGGCAGCCCCCTGGCAAATGCAGAACAGCTCCTCACCTGACTCAATAAAGGCAGCATTGGGCAGAGTCAATCCACCAGGAAGCTGAAAGGTGATCAGAGCACACTGAGATGACAGGAAACCTTTGGTCCACCAGCTAACTTTCTAATATCATCAAAGGTAAATCTAATTTTGTTGCAGGACAGTTTGTCTTGTTTGGTTTGAAACATTCTTGCTCCCCTTTTTGTCTAGAGAACTTCTCTGGTCTTGCATCTCAGTTTAGGGCTCACTTTCTCCAGAAGTCACCCCATCTCCTCCTCTATGCCTCTGTAACACCCTTCATGGCCCAGACGTTCCTTCTGTCACGCCACATATACTTCCATAAAAAACCTTGTATGCAAAACTGCGTTCTAAAATAACTGTTTGTGGGGTTAAAAAAAAAAGGTAGGGCAGTTAGGGCTTGTCCTTCAACACTTGCAAAACTTTGTTTCAAAAGCCCTAAGAAAAACAACCATCCTAATAGAAACAGCAGCTCAGATAAATCTCTTGCACCCAGTCTCCCAGTAGGTGGAGACTTTGTGACCTTGAACTCTGGGGCTCTGCCTTCTCTTTGGAAATGTAAGTGCTAGAGGGCGTTCATTTCTAGTTGAAACCCAGTTTATCAAAACTAAACATCTGACAATTTTTATTTGTCAGTTTTACTTGAGTAAAGCTGAGACTTCCTTGGGGGATGTTTTCACACAGGAGGAATGTCTTATAGCTTCTCCATCTGCATTTTCACCTTCACAGCTTAGCCCAATGGAGGAGTAGAGATGCTTGAAGCCTCCAAACCAGCCACTATGTACACTAGAGGAGGCCCTTGTGTAGACTTTCAGCTTGGGCTTCACACTTCATAAGGCGCCGCCACTGTCATGAGCAGCCTGGAATGTGAAGGAAAATGCCTTGGAAAATCTCTAGCTCCAGGCCTGTGGCCTTTCAGTAGACTTGTGCTCTGGGAGGGGTGGATGGACCTGGAGAAAATCCATCTTCACCAAGAATGAACTCCTGCATCCCACATTCCTTTAATTCTCCCTCTAGAGCCCATGTCATGGCAGACTCTCCCAAATACCTGTTCCTTCATTTACATGCCTTTGTGTCAAGAAAAATAGAAAGGCTTAGAATGCATCTGTCAGACTTCCCTCCAGTGGCCAGGACATCCTCATTTGTCCCTTTTCCTCCACATCCCCTGCCTCCATTTCTCCTGTCATGCTGACCACACTCAGTCTTCTCCAGGGCCAAAGCTCATCTGGGCCCCCTGACTTGCTCCTGCTAAAGTGTCTGGTTTGGTTTTTCATCTGTGTGTAGTGGGTGCTCCTTTGTTTTTTGCAATTCTCCCTCAGTGTCCTCCTCTCTGCCTTCTCAGCTGCTTCTCCCACCAGCTCCACCACTGGAAGGATGGATTTTTCTATTCCCCTAAGATGCCCCTAGAGCCCACAGGTTGTTCCACAGAGGGATAGAAGTAGAGACCTGACCCCAGGAGATGTTGGAAACCACCCTGAGCCCTGTGACACAGCTGGAACCACAGCCTCCTGCTGGCCCAGCCCTGGCTCTACCTGCGAAGGAGAGAATGGAAGGAGGCACTTGCCCAATGCCATCCATTCTGTTTTTCTTTCCACCATGTCCAGGCCTTTTTAAAGGATCCTTATACAGCAGGATTGACATTGGAGGAGACTGGCATCTCTGCCACACTCACACAGCCTCCTCTGCATCTGCCACCTCTGAGGAAGCAGGCGACTTGCCTGTGGAGCCTTAAAAATTGGAGATCTAAGTTTTCCCTTTCTCCCCTCAGAAGCCCTCCACTCCTGCCAGCCATTGACTTACCAAGTCCTATCCATTTCACTGTGGAAGAGTTCAACCTTCTCTTTCTCTCCGTTGCCCCTACCCTAAGCCACTGTAGTTGGGCCCTCTCTGGTCTTCCTGGATCCTGCCCTGGCCCCTCAATGCATCTTCCACATAGTTGCTCCAGGGATTTTCCCAAAACGTAAAGCTGGTCCTATCCACCTATAGAAGACTCTTCTTTAGACATCTTCATTACCCCCATGAGAAAGTCTGAAAACCCTGCCTTAGCATCAGGGCATTTAGCAATCTGCCCCCACCCCTCCTCTCTTGTTCCATCTCCTGTAGCCCCACTTTAAGTGTCTGGTCTCTCTGTGCTAAGGGGTTCCCAGAACTGAGTCTGGTCTTTCATACTCCAATGTCACCTACACACTGTTTCCTCTTCCTGGATTTCCCTTCTCTTTCCTTTCAGTTGGCACAACTCCAGGTCTGCTGAAACAGTTCAGCCTCACTAAGCCTTCCCTGTTTTCCACCCTCCACCACATGTAGTAGTTCTTGCTTCTGTGTCCCCAGTGCTTTTTGAGCATCCGACTCCAGGGTCACTGGTTGCACTGGACAGGCAGAGTGTTCTCGTGCCCGGTCCTCCCACAAGACTGTGAGCTGTGCCAGGACAACCTCCAGGCTGCTCCTGTGGCTCTGGCACCTGGCACAGTGGAGGCATTATGAGAAACTCACCACAGCTGTGTGGAATGGATGAGAGAGCATTGTGGGACCTACCCAATAATGTGGAGAGGTGGCAACACTATTGCCATCTGGTTTCAGAGGAGTAAAATAGGGCCAGCTTTCTTTGGTTTCCTCCTCCATGATGTTGTCCTCATGGAGGGTGGGGTCAGGGGCCTTTGGGTCTGGCATCCCAAAACCAGGCAAACACTCAGCATTTCTGGCCTCATAATGTGGTTTATAAAAGCTTCCAAGGAAACAAAATTAAGATGTTAGAAGATTTTTCTTTGGGGGAAAAAAATTGTTCTCACCTTATATTTAGAATGGTACAGTGTCTTCTACCTTGTGATTTGACTGACAGAGAAGTGTATTTGAGCTATTTTTAACTTGGAATATTAAGAAGAAGAAATCGAGTGATTAGATCTTTGGAAGCTATTGTGTAATTTTTAAACTTTGGTAAAGGAGCACGTTCAAAGGGGGAAAAAAGCCAACCAGATTGGTGTGTTTCAGTTCTTTCTGTAACTTTAGACTTTTATTCCCAAGGAATTGGTTGTCTTTAGAAAGGCAACCAAGGATGTGCCTGTGTATCTGTGTGTAAAACTCACTCCATTCTCCATAAATAGCTTAAGATTATGGTCTTGGCTTCAAGAAGGCATTTTAGAAAGGGCTTCTTTCACTCTATTGAGAGCAACAGTGAGCATTTGTGCAGAGCTAAGTGAGTTGCACTTTCCCATTTGCTTTTTAAACAATCTTATAAGGGAGTTATTGTAGATGGTTCCCAACTTACAATGGTTCAACTTATGATTTTTCAACTTTATAATGGTGCAAAAGTAATACGTATTTCAGTAGAAATCATATAGACTAAACTATGATGTTAGGTGTATTAAATGCATTTTCAGCTTCTAATGGGTTGATCAGGAGTAACCCATTGTAAAGTCGAGGAGCATCTGTATTCTGGTGATGATTTTCTTTGTTTTGTAGAAGGAAAAAAAGTGGGAACAAGAGTGCTTGAATACCCAACCCAAGACCATCTAGTCAGTACATGGTTATAGGTGGTATTTGTGTCTAGACTCTCTCTCCTTTAATCATACGGTTTTATGTTGTTACTTTGAGACCCAAATGCAAAAGTCATTTGGGTTATCCCACATTGTACCGCTGAAGACCTTAACTGGAAAGATTGTGTTTTTATTACCAATTGCTGCATAGCAAAGACACCTCAATGGTGGTTTTTGACAGGGCATGACAGGAATGCATTATCTCTGCTTCATTATATCTAGGGCCTCAGCTGCAAAATTTAATGGCTGGGAGACGGAATCATCCAGAGACTTACCACATGTGTGGTACCTGGACTGAGATGACCAGAAAGCAGAACTCAGCTGAGACTCTTGACTGGAACTCTCACATATGCCCTCTCCATGTGACTTGGGCTTCCTCATATCATGGTGGTCTCAATGCAATTGGATTTCTTAGGTGGTGTTTCAGGATTCTAAAGGAGACCGTTCCAATGAAGAAGGAAAAAGCTCTATGGCTTTTATGACTTAGTCTCAGAAGTCGCTTATTATCACTTCTGTCATGCCCCATTGGTTGAAGAAATCACAACCCCAGCCAGATTCAAGAGGAAGAGACAGATGCCACTTCCCAATAGAAAGGGTGTCAAGAATTTGAGCCCACAAATGACTGTTTCAATTCTGACTAGAGTTCCCTATATTCAGTGCTGTCTAGAAGAAAGGAAATGAACAAGATAATCTCTAGAGATCTAGAGAGATTTGCTGGCAGTGGGCTCTAGATTTCTCCATCCACATGAGAAGAGAGGTCTGCCAGATTGTTCCATTTAGTTCTCTCTGGCATACCAGGTCAGAGAAGAGGTGCCTTTTGCCATCCTTTGCTGGGGATAAATATTCAATGCATGTGTGTCTTCATGTAAGCTGAGTTACCTGGCACGAAATTAGGCTAGAGGCTTAATAATACTTAAGTATTATATGGCTTGAGGATTCTCTGCCTGCTGCTTGTAAGCCATAATATCAAATCACCTTGGAGGGACAATATTTGATCTGCCATAATCCTTCAGAATAAAGGTGTTAAGAACCTCTGTGAGTGAGGAGAAGCCGAAGAAACAGATTCCTGGGAATTCAAGCCACTTTATCCATGAGCTCAACAGGTTCCTCTCCTTCAAGCCTTAATCAGGGGAGATGAGCACAGGGCAAGCAGAGTATCAGACCTTACAAGGTCAGCTTTGTTGTACCAAGCCCTTGCTAACACACTGGGGTATCCTGCAACACAGGCTGACCAGCTGCTTTATTCTTGGTAGTCAAAGGTGGCCCCAAATAAAATTTTGTACCTCATTTCCCACATGGTGCTCCTCTCACCAGCACTCTGACAATGCTAGATTTTGTCATTAGGTCATCATGATTCACTGTACCTGTATTGGTCAGCAGGGGCTAGGTTGTGCTGCAATAACATTGCTGACTCTAAATGCCTTAAAACAGCACAAATTTGCCTCTCCCTCATCTTGCATGTTCATCAAGGGAAGGCAGGTGTCTGTTTCATGTCACTGGTAGTCATTTGGCAGAAGGAAAGGGAGCACTAGAGGGTCTTGGATTGGCATTAAATGTCCTAGCTCAGAAGTGGCACATATTACTTCTATTTACAACTCACTGTCCAGAGCTCAACTTATAGTCTAATCCCACCTCAGAACAGCCAGGAAGTACATTTGTATCATATACTTGGAACATAGCTGGAAAAAAATGGCAAGTTGATTGAGTACCACATGACAACCACATGCTGCCATTGAATCAATATTTTTGCCCTCTCTTTATAATGTCATTTTTTTCTTCTCAACATTTGTATTTCTGCTTCCATGCCTGCATGCCTCTATGCACCTACCCAACCACCCACTTATCAAATGTTTAGTGAATACCCACCCTGTGCCCAGGTATGGCTCTAGGTGCTAAGCATATGGAGATAGAAATGTTCTTTGGAGGAGTCAATAATTTAGCTGAAGTTGTTCCAAATATGTCCAAATTTTCCAGGCTATAGCCAGACTCTCCACGAAGATAGCCAGTATTAATGGATTCTTTCTTGACAACATGTCCTTGATGGTGGAGCATAACAATTACTAATATTTAGTTATTGTTGAGCCCTTACAATAAGCCGGTTCATTTTCTAAGTCTAATTTAACTCACACTACAGCTTTGAGTGGTAGGCTATATTATGCCATTTACAAATGAGTAAATTTAACCTCACAGGGGTTAAGTTGCTCGTTCAATATCATACAGCTACAAGGTGGCAAAATTGAGATTTAAATTTGGACTTTCTGAGTCCAAGCCTTTACTCTTCAATGGATACGTTACACTTATCTGTAATGCTCACACATTTTTTTTTTTTTTTCTGAATCGTAGACCTACAAACAAGAAACAGACAAAGGTTATCCTCTGCAGTTGTATTGTGAGGGCTTAGAAGGCAGAAATCATCCAGTGATTTCTGATCATTGGATTCTTTTTTGATGAATGAATAAATGATGGAGAGGAGAGAGGGAAAGAAGAAAGGGAGAGTAGAGAAAAGCAAAGAAGGAAAAAGGAGTGAAGGAGGAGAGAGGGGCTGATTTCTCTTCACATGGAATGCAAATCTTGCCAGTGAGGTGGTGTGGCCCTGCACGAGAAGGCAGGCAAATGCTCACATCCTGAAGAAAGGTGTTCCGCAAATCGCTGGCACTGCTCTCATAACCTGATCATCTGCCCTGTCCCCTCCGTCTACCAGTTCTGTGCATCAGCACGTCTCATTACCGCTGAAGAGGTTCTTCAGTCTACCACGTCTGAACTAACTACAATTAAATACACAGATGTATTCCTCCTCACTCGGCTGCTAAAAAGGAAATATTTTTGAAAAATATGACAACTCAGTATCACAGCTCGAAGAAACTGGAGGAAGGAAGAAAGGGCTACAAAGGAGGCATTAAACAGAGTTTTTAAAGGTCACTCTCTGATTTTGTGTGTTACTTTCCAAAGAGATATTTTCAGATTAAAAAAAATAACTGTGAATATAGCAATTATGGCTAGCCTCTGTCCTGTGCAGTTAAATAATGGTTTACATTGGGGATCAACAACAGTCTGTGAGGCCTGAAATCACTAGCTTTTTCTGCAGCCTGACCCTGCATGCCCAGGTCCAATTTGTTTTCCACGATTACTCAGTCCTTATCAAAAGAACAATCTGCAATCCCATGCTGTTCTTATCTGGTGCCAGAGCCTTAGACTGTGTCCTATATATTGATATAAGGCTTGGAGTAACCTAGATTCATGTAATAATGCAGCTTCTACACGTCTTAATAAAGAGGCCTCCCTTAGTATCTTTCAGTCTCCAGCCTCGCAGGTTGAATTGTTTTGTCTGTGTTCACTTCTTCATCGGGGAGTGTGTGTGCCCCTGTATATGCAGGTGCGTGTATGCCTGTGTGTGCACGATCATGCATATGCTAGTGACTACAGTGTTGGCAACTTTCATCTTGGAGATAATGTGTAAGTGCTTAATTGCATTTGCTATTTAGCAATTAACCACTTGCAGGTGCAACTAGTTGTGAGCACAGTTCTGCATGTGTGACTAATTACAGGTGTAAAATATTCACCTCTTCAGTTCCCTTCATGGCTCAGTGGGGCTCAATGCTAATTCTCTTTTTGCTGTCTGGGTTCAGACTCATCTGCTGGCCAGAGGATCTCCTCAGGAGAGGGATCATGTGGGGGAGGTAGGAGCGCTGTTTTAGAGCAAGAAGGGACATGGAGGTGAAGGGGAGCAGGGCAGAGTGCCTGAGAGACTCTTCAGGGAGTTAGAAGCTTAACCATGAGCTTCTGCCCCACCATGCTGACAGTGCAAAGCAGAGGACTAGCCATGTCCTTGGGCTTCCGTATCAGGGCCTGGCATTTCCTTGGTTGGAGCCCCCTGTGAGGGGTGCTGGCTTTCTGAAGGATCTGCAGAGGGCATCCCTCTTCTCCTTAGACCCTTTGCATAGGCAGTGACCCAAAACCTCACAGACAGGCGGTTGATGGAAGTCTGGACAAGTTTTTAGAAAGTGTTCACTCTCTCAGCAGTATTGCCACCACGCTGTGTGATGGCTGCACCATTGGTCCCAGCAATTCATCTGCAAAGTAGGGGGTGACACCCTCCTCCATGTTCTATTGGGACTCCAGGGTACTTACCTAGTGAAGATCAAATGCTCTGTCCTGTAAGGGATCAGGGTGACTCTTGGGTGGTCATAGGGAGTTTCTCACTTGTAATATTTTCATGGTAAAAGTCACTAAAGGGATGAAGAGGAAGAAGAAGTAGGAACCGGAGTAGAACTCTTGACCCTGAGTTTCATTCACTGTGTCTGTGCATCTCCACATTGCCGGTGGAAAACGAAGGTCTGGGAACAGTCTTGGATGATCGTCTTCTGGGCGAGGATCATCCTCTTGGTGGCCCCACAGCTGTGGGCTCCACTGCAGCTCGGCTGTCTTCCCCTCCCCCACTGATCCCACCACCCATGTGAACAGTGACCCTGAGAGTAGCCTTCTGAGAGCTCTTCTTTACAGCCTGAAGTCTGGATGGCATGGGGCTTCAGAGAAGAGAAGAGAAGAGGGAGAAGGCAGGGTCCAAAGGAAGAATAAAAGCCAGGATGTGGCTGGGACAACATCAGAACAAACACAATGTTTTAAACTCTCCAAGAAGCCTTTCAGGAAGGTGTGGGGTAGGGGAATCAGCTACTCTTGTAGGCCCTAGAGAGGGAAGGGCCCTCACCTGGGTCCCAAGGAGGTCAGAGATCCCAGCCCAGGAACTTGCACTGAGCCATCCTTGCCACATTAGACGGATCACAGCAGACATAGTGTGTGCTTCCAGTGTGTGTGTGGTCAGTGAAGTCATGGGGTCACAGCTTTGAAGAGGCCTAGTGAACTGAGTGCGGGTGTGGGAGTGAGGGAAGGGGATGCTGCAAGAAGCCAAAGAGGAGGGTGTGAGGATATGGCCCGAGGCAGAGGGAGAGACCAGGTAGCAGAGGTAGAGTAGCTATGTTACAGTCCACTTCATGGCTGGAGTTAGAGAGCCTGGTGGTCTCAAAAGAGAGCTGTGGATGAGTGGGAGAAGCTGGACCAGTGTGGACCAGCACCCTGATGTAACGTTCTCAGTTGAGTACTTTTTATTGCACGATGGAACTTGGCTTCCTAGTTCCTGACTCTGGGTTTCTGACTCTGGACCACTTTCAGTAGACTAACCTACAAGACTTCGTTGTTCCCTGGGACCTTTGTTTTTTGTTTGTTTGTTTTTATTTTATTTATTTAGACAGAGTCTTACTCTGTTGCCAGGCTAGAGTACAGTGGAGTGATAGCAGCTCACTGCCTCCCAGGTTTAAGCAATTCTCTGCCTCAGCTTCCTGAGTAGCTGGGACTACAGTTGTGTGTGCCACCACGCCCAGACAATTTTTGTATTTTTAGTGGAGATGAGGTTTCACCATGTTGGCCAGGATGGTCTCGATCTCTTGACCTCATGATCCACCCGCCTCAGCCTCCCAAAGTTCTGGGATTATAGGCTTGAGCCACCGTTCCTGGCCTTTTTTGTTTCTTTTGAGATGGAGTCTCGCTCTGTTGCCTAGGTTGGAGTGCAGTGGTGCGATCTCGGCTCACTGCAACCTCCACCTCCCAGGTTCAAGCAATTCTCCTGCCTCAGCCTCCCGAGTAGAGTAGCTGGGACTACAGGCACACACCACCATGCCTGGCTAATTTTTGTATTTTTAGTAGAGACAAGGTTTCACCATGTCAGCCAGGCTGTTTTGAACTCCTGATCTCAAGTGATCTGCCCGCCTCAGCCTCCCAAAGTGCTGGGATTACAGGCGTGAGCCGCCGTGCCCGGCTGGAGAGTTTTAATGGAGTGTAGCAGAGTAATTAAAGATGGTTTTCTCCTGGAATCATGGTGAGTTGGTCCTTTATGCCTTATTTCACACGGGATTCAAAAGCAAGAGGATGTTTCTATATCTAGTCTACTACTTGCTACTTGTGCCTCAGGTTCCTCATTTCTAAAATGAGATCATAATAGACCTTATTTCCTAGAGCTGTAGTGGGGACTAAATGAGATGAGTAACATGCCCAACACATTAGATGGACAGAGCAAACCCTCACTAAATATTAGCTACTCAAGTTACTCTTGTTTTGTTTTTATTTCACTAAGGCTCCTTTCTTCTGAAAACATCTGCCTCCACCTAGGTTGATTTGAGAGGGGGTATCAGTGGTATCTGTTGGCTTTAGATAGAAGAAGCCCATAATTCTGAGATCAGTACAGTTTAAGCCCGAATCATTGGCTTATTCTTAACAGCAAATGACTTTGGGGCCTGCTGGGAAACCCCTGGTCAGGAGTCACACACACAGAATTCCAACCAAGCAGAAAACATGTTTGCCCCAGATAGTGGCCGTCAGACACAGATTTCACTCCCAATAACTTGGGAATGAGACACAAATAAGGAAGTCTGCATTTTGCATGTCGCCTTAGATTATAAATTCAGGCTTAACACATTAGGTCAGGATGTGATAGCTCAGATGCCAGTTCTTCAGCTTTATTCCACAAGCGCAGGGAGTGACTCTTTTCCAGATGATTAAAGAATGTGAGTGCTGGAATAATCCCTCATGATTATTCCATGAAACCATTTTTTTTTCACTTGGGAAAAGTGGTGGCAGTATGTTCAGTGAATTTATCAAGGGTGGGCCAGCGAGAGGTGCTTTATCTCTGAGATGGTTCCTTTTAAGTCATTCCTGTCAAATGCAGCGTGGCCTAGACGAGCCTTTCTTAATTGCCATTCCTTACAAATGAGCATGTGCGTTGACACGTCTTGTCTGTGTGTGTGGCATGGAGCATCCCAGCCAGCGTGCAGCTGATTCCACTCAGCTTGAGGGGCCAACTCGGGTTCGGCATCAGCCAAAGCACTTGCAAACACCCAAGCAATGTCATGATCCCACTTATGCATCTGGAGGATGGAGGCCTGGAACATAAAACTATTATTTTCCAGTTCATACTGGACCCTAGTCTAGCCTGTGTTCTTCCGACCTTATGGCCAAAAATGTTCTCTAAAATATCAAGTTACTATTAGAAACTTTTGATTTAAGGATGTCAACACACACACATATCCCAAACAAAACCAAGAAAGCTATTTTCCATCACTGGTGCATTGTTCATTAAAGGAAGGTCAGCTTTACACCAACAAAAATTTTTTAAAATTAAAATCTCAGAATTTAAACATTTAAGGATTTCATATCTATGAAAATTACTGCAAAAATTCAATCTTTGTGAAAATGTCACTACATTGCATTTAACCCTCTTGTGTTCATATGGTCTTCTCACCTCTGTGAGATCCAAGTGTGAAAATAGGTGGACTAACCCTGAATTTATTAATAGAATGAAGGCCATTCCCTTTCTTACGTTACACAACCCATCAAGACACTTATGCAGAGGGAACTTTGACCATGAAATCCTGGGCACTCACTATTCCCCAAATGTTAGCCTGTCATGCCTCAATAATAGTAATAACAGTAACAACAATAATAATAATAATTCTTAACAATTATTAAGCATGTAATATGTACTAGCATTGTCCTAGGTATATTACATGCATTAACTCATCTAATCAGCATGGCTGTCATAGACTGAATTTTGTCCCCATAAAATTCCTGTATTGAGGCAGGCCCTAATACCCTGTAGGGCCTAATGCCCTAATGTCCTCTGATGGCATTTGGTTATAAAACCTTTAAGGAGATAATTAAGGTTAAATGAGATCATAAAGGTGGGACCCTAATCCAGTGTCTTTATAAAAAGAAGCACCAGAGTGCTGTGTCTGTGCATGGCACACAGAAAAGACCATGTAAGGACATAGCAAGAAGGTGGCATCTGCAAGCCAAGGACAGAGACTTCACCAGAAAGCAGCCCTACTGACACCTTGATCTTGGACTTTCAGCCTCCAGAACTGTGAGACAGTAAATTCTATTGTTCAAGCTACCCAGACTGGTATTTTTTTTTAATGGCAACCCAAGCAGAGTATGCAACAACCCTATGGTTATATACTTTTGTCAGCTCCATTTTGCTAAAGAGGACTTTGAATCACAGAGTTGCGACTAGCATGAACAAGGTCAAATAGAAATCATGGAGCTTGGCTTTTTTCAATTTTCAGTTGGCATCCATTAAGAAGCAGGCCTTATGGAGAGATGGGAGGAAGGCCAAAGTCCTTGATCTCCAGTCTAAGCAAGTAGCTCTGTCCTTCCGAGCCACTGTACAAGACTCTGTTGTGGAATAACTGCCAGGCCAGAGGGGCTGTTATTATAGAAAGGAAAGAATAGAAAGTCCTGAACTCAGGGCTGGGCACAAAGTAGGAGGGAGCTCAAGAGATGCAAATGGAATCTGCTGAACAAATTAATGAGCAGTATTGTCATTGGCATTCCTTTGTCTTCAACTTCATGTGTGCAGTCATAGTCCTAAACAGACTATATATTTTTTCAGAAAAGAGCAGTTAGCCTAATCAAATGAGTAAACATGAGCAGAACTAATGATGGCCGGGTTCCATAAATTGTGTCTTGAAATGCTAACTGCCCTAATAAGAGCATCCACAGTAAATGAATGCACCATTAGGCTGAAAACAGGACCATCAATACCAGAATATGCCCACTCCTCCTTCTCCCCTATTTATTAGAGCTGGCTGCCCATGACAGATATATGGCACAAATATTCAGGTAACCCTATCATGAGGTTTTTACTTGTATTACTCACAGTGATTTGTATGTATAGTAATCCTTCCCCCAACCACAGATTCTCTTTTTATGAAAGTTTGGTATCCTTAGATTTATTTCTGTATACTTGAAGAATTTCTGTTCTAGGATATTCAGGTTTTTGAGTCATTGCTGTTGGGCGTAATTTAGAAATAGAGAAACTGGTGGGTGGTAGGAGAAAGGAGTGAGTGGAAGGCAGAACAGGAGACATTTCACAATGCAGCCTTGGAGGAAGACCTGGGAGTGCCTTCCCCCTGTTCACGTCTGCTCTGGGAAGAGAATTGAGATGTGCTGGTGTGAGCTCAGAACTCTTGGCCAGGGGTTGAAGAGTTCTGCTGTCTCTCCTGCCATGTTTTTGAGGGAGCCAAGAATTAGACACCTACAGAGCTCTTCTAAGTAAGTTACATAAAGATTCCTGCAAGTATTTCAAACCTCCCAATTACTGTGTGTCTCTGGCATCACAGTGGAAGTGGTGAAGCAGGATCACAGGTGACATAAATCAGAAAGGCTCTGAATATTTGATTGGAGGACAAGATAGGGAGAAAAGTAAATTTACTGCAACAGAGGGGGAATATTACAAATGCCTTACTGAAACTGTGGAGAGGGAGATTCTGAACATTTTCCCATTCGAGGCTACCAAATGGGAATTAACTAACATGAAAATCATTATTACTATAACTTATACAAAATGCTGTTGATATTCTACTTACATGTGTGTAATGTTTTTATATTTAGAGAAGACTTTTTGTTTTAAAGTTACACATTTCTATTGACATTTCAATGCACAGGCATGCAAAACACACACACACACACACACACACACACACACACACACACACGAATGACTCAAAATAATCCAGAAACGATCACTGTTAAATCTAGGTCACCATCACTTTAGATCTGTATCTACAGGCTATCTTCACTATAACTAGGAAGATAGATGGCAAGTCAAAACTAATTTTAGAAAGATGTGATCATGGTAATCTTTATGTTAATTTAACTTTGTTAAATATAAATGAAGAAGAATAAACAAATGTAAATGGAAGGAATTGCTACATTTGATAAGTGCTTCTTCACCACAAGATACATTATTTCCTGAAAGATTATTTTAAGATTAAGAAAGAATGTTATAGAAACAATGGGATTTAAATCACTATTTTAAACTTCACACTTTAGTTTTAAATAGTACCAATTAACCCCTTGCTATGAAAGATGAGGAAGCTGGTATTCTTAACTATTTCTAACATTTCTTCACCTTTCCCTATCTCCCAATTTTTACTACTTTTTAATTTTTTTCAATTTAACAAGTTTATAACTTGTTTTGACTTTATTTATGTAAATGAATATACGAATTCTTGGTTATTTTATCACAGTTTCTTCTTACCGAATTCATTTATCTGTCTCTTGGTTGATTGAATTTTGTTATCAAAAAGCTTTCCCCTCTAGAAGGACTCTCCCTTCCCTGAGATTCTAGTACATTCAGGAGAACCTCAGCCTATTTAATATAGCTGTAGAGAAGTCTGAGGCTAACCTATGTTTTCTTTTGAGGTGATTTATTTATTCTATTTGCTGGCTGAATAATTCTTTCTTTATCTTTGAAATTCAGCTATTTCACCAGGCTATGCCTTTGACCCTGCTGATTCTTTTTTCATTTTAAGAAATTTTTCTATTATAAGCTTTCGAATATCTTTTTTGTTTGTTTGTTAGTTTTTGTTTTTGGATAGAGCCCCTAACTTAGGGGCGCTAGTAGTCCTTTATATACTATTGTGAGCTGTTTGTTTATTCAGAACTTATTATCCATGTATTTTGTCCATCTTAATAGTTCAATTTTAAACTTTATCAATTCTTTAGCCATTTTTACTTTATTTACTCTTTTTATAATACACTCATCTCTTAGTATCTGTAGAGGATTGGTTTCAGAACTCCTGGGGATACTGGGCATCTAAGTCCCTTCAATAAAATGGTATAATATTTGCATATAATCTGTGCACATTCTCCTGTATACTTTAAATCACCTGTAGATTACTTATGATACCGAATGCATTGAAAATAGCTGTTATACTGTATTATTTTTATTGTTGCATTGAAAACAATGTTTTTGATTCGTGGTTGGTTGAATCCGCACATGTGGAACCCGTGGAAACAAAGGGCCAAATATATTGTTACTTTGATCCACAATTTGTTTCTTCAGCTCTGCAATCTCCCTTTTAAATTTTATTCCATTGTATTTGGCTTTTGAGCTTTTGTGTTATTGAATTCTTTTGGAAATTAAGCCCTTACGGATAACTTCCTTCTATTTCTTGGGCTACATTTTCTTCCAGATGGGAGTTCTTTTTGTGTCTTTTTCATGCTATGCTGCTATATTTCTTTCTTGTTTTTTATGCAATTGATAATGAATTTGCATATTTGCCGTTTCTTTTCATCCGCTCACATTTAAGGGCAGCTCTCTGCAGACCTCTTGTTTGCTCTAATGTGGGCTGGGTGATTTCTCCTTGACTCTGCCTACTTCGTCTGAGGTTTTTTTGTCTTTATACCGGAGCTACAGTTTAATTGCCTGGGTATTCCTCCCATCTACCTTTCTGTAACTGTGGAGGAGGGCTGGCAAGTTCAGATGCATCAGCCTACAGCCTTTGATGCACTATCACGCTCCCTTGAACTTTGTTAAATGCTTGCAAAGAGGGATGATCTTCCTTGGTTTGAAGTAGTGGTGGGGTAAAGCCTTGGCATTCAAATTATTTTCCTGCTTCAGAGTGGAGACCTGCAGTTTATGTTTCTATAAGGGCATCAGACCTGAAATGAAAAATATTTTAAAAAATACTCTCTCAGCATGCTCCTTTCCAGCCCTCCCGATGAAGAGATCGAGAGGTATTTCTCAGAACTCTAGCTCACTAGGGCTGCTGGCCCTGGCCCCGTAGACCTCACCTCTCTCCCCAATGCAAACACCCTCCCCTGGCTGAGCACCCCCTACTGAGGGCCTGTTCTTTGTTCCTTGCCTGCCCCACATTTTCTTTCAACTTGAACCCTTTCCAATATTGATCCCCCCTGCTTGGATTGCACCTCCCTTTCTTCCCTCCTCATTCCCGAAGTCTATCTGAACCGTCATGTCCCCAGGGAGTCTTCCTGACCCCTCCAGCAAGGCAGAGCCTCTGTTACTTGCATGCATGGCTCTCTTCCCCATGGTAAGCATTTTGCTGCTGCTCCAGATTGTGGTGTGTGGTTACAGTTTTCCAGGACTTCCCTTTGATGGGTAAATCTAGAAGCAGGCTCGTTTCCCAGGCTGCTGATTTCTGTTATCCTTCTCTCCCTGAGACTCCCTCAGCCCCCACTTTTTTAAGCCACATTTTAGAAACTTTAATCTCAGGTCACCTGTGAGGAAAAACTGGCTTTCCTTTTTTAGTTTTCTAAAGGTCACACTCTCAATGAGCTCAATGTTGGGACCAAAAAGACAACACAGGGGCCGGGGAAGCCTGTGATTTATGGCGCCAGGACAGTGGCCCAGCAGTCCACGTGGTGATCCAGGGAGCAGGAGGGCTGCTCTTGGGAGAAGATGATGGCCTGAAGTCTGTTTTCAGGGTCCTGCTCTGTAGGAGTCTCTCATTTCAAGCTGTAGGCTGTGAGGCCTTGGCTTTTCTTCTTAGAGAGCCAACCACACACAGCTGCCTGTGGGCAAAGGGCACATGCTACAAGCTTCCCTCTGGCCCCAGGACGACATTGCCAGGTCTCTGGTCAGTGTGGCAAAGGCAAGTTTGTTCCAGTTCTTGTTTCCTGAGAAAAAGGGATTAAAGCAAGACAACCATGCCGTGAATACTGACTGGGCATCTACTATGTGTCAGGCCAAGATGATCCCTGCAGAGCAGAAAGATCTTTCCCAGTGCTTTGGCTTCCAAGGTAAATGGCCTCAAAATCCCCGGGGCTCATAGCTTTCAGGTGGCTGCCTAAAGGAAATAGAGTGTGTAGAGTCTGAAAGGGAAGGAGAGGGGTAGCCTTGTTGTCTTGTCTCACCCTCTGCATGCTGTGAGCTTCTTTAGGGCAAGGCCCGTCCCATTCACCTCTCCACTCGCAGTGAGGCAGGAAATGGAACAAGATCTCACCCACTTCCTTATTGCCATATTTGCTTCCTTGGATGCTTGCATTCCATCCCTTCTGACCTAAACCACACTGACCCCACTGTCACAGCCCCTGAATACTGGATTTCTGCCCCTCCTTCTCTCTCCAGTGTTTGAGGCTGACTGGTGGACTCCTCACTGCCAGCTCTACCAGCCCTGGCCCGTCCTCATGTGTCACCTACCGTGTGAACTTTTCTGAAAGCTTCTTCTGAGACTGCACTTGTTCCCAACAGGCACTTCAAAGTCTGGAATGCTGTCCTGCCTGGTTGGAAGGGGTCCTGTCCCTGTGTAATCCTCCTTGAGATGTTGCTGGTCTGCAGTTCTTGCTCTGTCTCTTTCTAAGACAAAACAACACAGGCAGTTGGCTGCCCTGCTGCCAAAGCACGGCCTGGGAAGCAATCCAGCCTCATCCTGATGTTAGGCGAGCAAGTCCTGGGGAAGCAGATAGATCTCATCCTGGCCTCGGAGGGGACAGCTAAATTGTCAAGCAGCACACTAATGGGGGCTGCTGACTGCACAGGTATCTCTGGGTTATAAATGTCCAGCACCAGAGAGCCTCCTAAGTCACACAGAGGACAACTTTATGATCCAGAAAGTAAAGAACTGGAACAAGATCCGCTTGTGACAGGGAGTAATTGATCAAGGACTAGAGAGAGCCTGGCCCAGGAGCTCAGAACTCCATAAACCATCTGAGCTCAGCCCTCCCTTAGGGGACTGCACTGGCCATAGTACAGGGGGCCCAGGAAACTGCATGAGAGTCCTGGAGGGATATACAGTATTGGCCTGCAGCACAGATGAGGGCTAGGAAGGAGCATTCCTGTACTTCCCCAGTTCATTCTGTCGCCACTCAGCCCAGCTGATTATGAGCCTCCTTTCTGGAAAAGATTTCAGTGGCTTCCCATGTCACCCTTAAGAGACAGACTAGACTCCTTGGCATAGCAGTCAGGACTTCGTGAGATCTTAGGTTAATGAGCTTGCCAGCTTCATTCACATCTTACCAGCTTTCCACCTCTGTGTTTCAGCCACATTTAAAGTCTTGTGTTACCCCAGTTGTGACGTAAACTCTCACCTCTGGGCTGTGATACAAGTTGTTGATTCCTTTAGCCTTGAAGGCCATTCATCCCCCACTTTCTATTCATTTGTATTTTTTACACTGATCCTTCAGGTTTTAGCCCAGATGCCATCTCTTCCACAAAGCCCTCCAGGGTTAGGTACCCCTTCCATATGCACATAATATATTTTGTCATGGCAGTTGTCACACAGTGTATTTGCATTTTCTGTTTACTTGTCTATCTCCCCCAGCAAGAACTTTGTGGGGTGAGGTAGAAAGGATGATCTTTTATTTAACCTTTTTTTCCTAAGGCATCCTGCTGCATCTGAAACATGGAGAATATTTGTTGAACAAATAAGTGAATGAATGAATAAATAAATGATGTGTTGAATACATGAAATATCATGACAGTGGGAAAAAAGTTGGACCCTCCCAGAGCATCACCTCTCCCTGTCAAAAGCACTGCTTTTGACCCCTACCCAGCAGGCACCTGAGGCTCTGGAGGTACAGTCATCACCCACTGATGCCACATCCCCACCTTCTGTCATCCCATGCCTGGGAATGCTCTTCTTCCTCACAGTAACTCCAGACTCCTCAAGTCATACCCTCTTCCAGGAAGGACTCTGGAATTTCTTGTCTGGCAAAATACCCATCGTGCCTGCCTCATCCTCAAGGTCTCTCAGTGCACTTTCTTTGTTGTATTTTCATTGCACATTTTAATGTCGCATTGTGGTTTTCTAAAACTTTTTATTTAGATAATTATAGATTCTCATGAAGTTGTAAGAAATATTAAGAAAGATCCACTCACCCTTCATCCAATTTATCCTAATGGTAACACCTCATGTAACTATAGTACCAAATTATGATCAGGAAATTAACATTGATACAATTGATTGACTTTAGTCAGATATCACCAATTTTATATGCGTTGTGTGTGTGTGTGTGTGTGTGTGTGTGTGTGTGTGTGTGTGTGTGTATTTAGATCTGTTCAGTTTTATCACATGTAGAGTTATATGACTACCTCACAGTCAAGACACAGAACAATTTTATCACAAGCTTCCCTGGTGATATCCTTTTATAGCCACAGCCAGCACCTTGCCTCCTCCTCCTCCCTCATCACTGGCAACCAATCTGTTCTTCATCTCTATAATTTTGTCATTTCAAGATGCTGTATAAATGGAATCATATAGTATGTAACTTTTAGGGATTGGCATTTTTTTTTTACTCATATAATCTCAACCTGAGTGGATCTCACTTCCTTGAGATCCACACAAGTTGTGGTGAATATTGATGGTCCATTTCTTTTGTTGCTCAGTAGCATTCCATGTATGGATGTGCTACAGATTGCTTAACCACTCATCCATTGAGAGGCATTTGGGTTGTTTCCAGTTTTTGGCAATTAAGAATGAAGCTGCTATAACATACATGTACAGGTTTTTTATGTGAACATAAATATTTTGTTTTTATTTTTCTAGAGATGACCAATAAGCATATGAAAATAAGTTTAACATCATTAGCCATTAGAAAGTATAAATTAAGAAAAATGCAAATTAAGATGACAATAATATATCACTACACACCAATCAGAATGGCTAAAATTAAAAAAAAAAAGATTACAACAAATGCATGTGAGAATGCAGGGAACTTGATTACGTCCATTGCTAGTGGGAATATAAAATGGTACAACCACGTTAAAAAAGAGTATCACCATTTCTTACTAACCTAAACTTGTGCATATCATGTGATCCAGCAATTGAACTCTTTAGAATTTTAGTTGTATTTTAAAACAAGCTTTTAAAAAGGTATACGTAATTTATATTCATAGTAAAATATAAATACAAATAAACATAAAGAAAATATCTCCTATACTGCTATGTAGACATAACTACTGCTAATATTTTGGTATAATGTGCATGTATTATTTTGATAAAAAATGCCATAATGTTTTATGGCTTTTTTATTACAATATGTTATTTATTGCTTCAATGTCAATGTATGCCCGTGCTATTATGTTAACATTTGCCTTATATTAAATTCAGCAACTTATTTCACTAAACTTAGACATCAAGGTAATTTCAATTTCCTAATAATAATAAACAATATCTACAAATGAGATTCTTTATTCATATGTTTTTGGTAGCTTAATGAACAACACTATTTTGTTTTATTTATTTTGAGGCAGGTATCATCACTGTGCCACCCAGGTGAGAGTGCAGTGGTGCAGTCATGACTCACTGCAGCCTCATCCTCCCAGGCTCAAGCAGTCTTCCAACCTCAGCCTCCCAAGTAGCTGAGACTACAGACACACAACACCACACCCAGCTAATTTTTTGTAGAGGTGGGCTTTTGCCATGTTGTCCAGGCTAGTTTTGAACTTCTGGGCTCAAGTGATCTGCCCACCTTAGCCTTCCGAAGTGTTGGGATTTACAGGCATGAGCCACCGTGTCCGGCTATAGTGGATGATATTCTTAAGACAAATTCCAACATGTAGAAGTTTTGGATTAAAGTTTTTCTCATTTTTAAGGCTTTTAATAAAAATTCCCAATGGCTGTTTAGAAATGCTGTAATTATGAGCGCTTCATATCCCAGCTGCCCATGAGAGTGACTGTTTCTCTCTGGTATTTCCAACAATGATCATTGTAATTCTTTAGATTGTTAGTCTGACAGCTAAAAAAATGTTAAATCTTAGTTGTGTTAATTTGGATCTTCAAATTTGATTACCAGTTGGACTAAAAAACTTATTTGTATTTCTTCTGTCTTGAATGCCAGTTCATATTCTTTACCCATTTTTCTATTGAGTTGCATTACATCAACCTTTGTCATGTATATTTCATTTCTTTCGAGTTTCACAATTTGTTTTAAACCTGTAGTTTTTTAGCAAAATTTAACACTTTTAATGTAGTTTGGTCTATCAGTCCTTTTCCTTATGTGCTTTTTACCTTTGGTTCAGTCTTTGAAAGTTCTTCCTTATTCTAAAGTTATATAAATGGTCATCTGTGTTTTATTATACTACTTGTATGGCTTAATTTTTCATTTAAATATTTAATCCAGCAGGGATTCATTTAGGGATTGGGTATAAAGCAGGGAATTAGCTCGTTTCCCAGGAGCTAACTTGGGTCTCAGCTTCATTCCCTGAGTAATTTATCCTTCCCTGTTGATAGAAAAGGTCTCCTTTGTCATTGTCTGTGTCTCCTCACTTCTCAGGTCTGCTGTCTCACAGAAATGTCTAAAGCCACCTTATTCAACTTGTGAATAGCCTGCTTTCTCCCTGTGACATTATCTTAATTTTCCAGCATGTGTCTAGGGTCTCCTTGTGCTGATTTTTCCTGGTGAGCCCATCTGTCTGTAGGCAGAAACCTTTATCTTCAACTCAGTAACATTTTATTACATTGTATCTTTCATTTCTCTTCTTTATTTGTGGTGCATTCTATTTTAGGAATCTTTATGGTTTACCTGTGGTTCTTCATTCTCTCTGCTTTCCAAATCTTTCACCTTCTGCCCAGTTGTTTTAATTTCTTTCACATTTGCTTTCTATATTACTGACTTGATGTTCTGAAGCTTCAGTATTACTCCTTCGTCCTGCAAAGCGGCTTTGTTTCTGCTACAACATTTTTAATTTCCTTACTATTCTTCCATTTTTTGATACACCTTCCTTTTCATCTAAACTTATTTTCCTCGTGACTTTCTCCCCCTCTGACTTAAAGGTAATGCCTTCTTGTGCACTCCTGAAAAAGCAAACAGTTTCCTGAATTTTTCTTCTCAATTCTGCAGTATCTCATTTTTAGAAGGGTGCTCTTCCTCTCACACTACAGAATGGTGTTCCCATTCCTGTAATAGCTGGTATTTTCCCTTCTATTTTAAGCAAAATGGACTTTGCTGTGACACAGTGAGGTTTTACAGGGAGGGTTAATAGCTTGTCCTAGGACTACATTTCTGCTCACTTTCAGGATGATTTAATTCTCTTCTCAGTTTGCACCAGCTGTGGAGGAGATCAATGTGCGTAGGTCCTAGTTGAATTTCTCATACCTAAAATGCTTTCTCTTGATATGTCTCTGCTCTGCTCAGGTGGCACGGGAAATCTAAAGCCTCTGGTTCTTTAGTTCTTCTAGTCTGATGGAATATGTGAAAAATACAGTTTCCTGCATGCAACGCTTCTGGGGCATGACTGTCTTTACCCGGTCTCATAGAGTGCTTTTCCCCTAGGGCCAATGGTTCTCAGAAGGCATTGCACTATTTCTAGTCCTTGGGCAGCTGTGCTATGTATAGATGTTTTCTGGGCAAGGAAGAGAATGTAAGTAATGAAGTGAAAACTTTCTTGACTCATAACATAGTCCAGTGCCTCATTAGTAGTAGCCCTGAGTCTCTGAGGCAGGGACAGAAAGTGGACCTCATTACCTTTTTCTTCACACAATCTCTATTTTAGGCAGTTGAGTTAGGATGAGCATGTACTAAGCTTGGGTAACTTTTCTCAAACCATCTCTAATGCAGATACCACCCATTCTGACACTGGGTTACTTCTCTGTATTAAAGAGAGGTTGTTGTGAAATTTCAACATTTTTCTGATACTATAATTTTGCTAAAAAATGTGTGAGTGCTTTGGGGACACCATCCCCATTTTGAGGCAGAAACTTCTTAATTATTGTGTAAATCATTTATTTATTTATCTGTCTTTTCCTTTACCATTTGTCTGTGAGGCTTTGAAAGAATTACAATTTACCACTACATCAACAGTGCCTAACATAGTGTCTCATGCATTGTGTTTAACAGATTTTGAAAATATACACTGGGATGAGAATGACAAGGGAGAGAACATAGAGATAGAGAAAGAGAATCATGGATAAGCACTGGGCTTTGAGGGACAAGACGGCAGCAGGAGGAAGATGATAACCAGGAAGGGGGAAACAAAGAAGTCACAGTCAGAGAGGCAGGAAGAGAGCAGAGCCAGAAGCACAAGTCCACATAGGTTGAGTGGGAGAAAGCTGGGCTGGGAAGACAGGTCCATGGCAACAGTGTCAGCCAGGTGGCTGTGCAGGGTAGTGAGTCAAGTAGAACTGATGCCTTGTCAGTCACTGGTGATGGTGAATTTCAGAACCATGATGGAGACAACCCCTTCCCTAGTTGGAAGGCTGAGTGGGTTGAGGAAGTGGAAGCAGTTAGCCACAGATTTAAAAAGAAAAGGGAAAGAAAAGAGAGCTTGAGGAAAATCAGCATGCCAGAAGGTTTTTTGTTTGAGATACTGTTGTTGGAATGGGGAAGATTTAATCAGCTTCATATCCTAAGGGAAGGAGACTGTGACTAGAAAGAGCAGTTTGCAAGACAGAGAAGGGATATTTGAAAAAGCCATCCTGAGTCTAATCTGAAGAGGATAAAATCAGATACGAGAAGAGAAGGGATGGTCTGAGAGTTCCCTTGAGGACGAGGGCTGCCTCTTACTGGAACTGGTGAAGTCCCCAAGCAAGGAAAGTGCAGGTGACTTGGATGCAGAAATACTGTGGACTGTATTTCTGCATCTTATGGACTGTGGTTAAAAATATCTTCAGGTGAGAAGGAAAGTTGGTGAACTGCTCACTCCTCATCTCCTGCATCTTAGTAAAGGAGGAAGGATCATCTTCAGAGAAGAATAGCAGGGCACAGCCCAGGCCTTATGAAGAAGGAAAAAGAAGGATTAAAAGATTGCCTGACAGCACCCAGGTCCAGGCTAGGGGCAGAAGAAAACTATAGACAGGGTATGGGGTGGTACCACCAGAGAGCCTATAAGGCATCTTGCCGCAAGAGGTCTTGTGACCCTGTGCTAACATTAGCTGGCTTTCTAGGAGGCTAAGGAAAGCTTTTAAAAGTGGCTTTGATTAAGCCAGGAAGCAGGGTCTCCCCTGGACCAAGGTCTGCTCTTTCTCACCTTTTCTTGAGGGGTATTGCTCCATACTTCTATCTCCAAAGATGTTAAGTACGTAGGCTGCAGGCACAGAGTGAACTCTGAGGAGATGTTCCTTGTCCTGGGTCCTCTGGTCCCCAAGCTGGTACTTGCCAGATATGGAAAGTAGTTCTCTCACCCCTATACATCCTGCCCACCTCCTCATTGGCAATTTACATCTTCAGGGACTAACTTGAATCTTTCAACTAGACTAGCTTAGCACTGCCAGCTGCATAAGAAAGCTGCATGAAAAAACCCAGCTCTGAAATGGAAAGAGAGCCTTCTGTTGAAAAACAAGGTCTCTCTTAATGAGCGAATTAATCAATTAATAAATACAGCATCTTTTGAGAGCCTTCTGTGTGTCAGGTATTGACACTATAGAGGTGATGAGGCCATCATCTCTGTTCATGAGAAGAGTACGTATAGCTCAATACAGGAAACACAAAAGACCTTTAAGGGGGAAAAAAATCATTCAGTGGGGAAATAATCCATTTAAATGAGAGGCAGAGGGATAGATTAAGTGACCTCTGAAGTCCTGTCCCAAACAAGTCATTTTATTATAAAGCAGGACCTACAAATTGGCTTTCCCTTTTAGTATTCTTCCTCACCTTTTCAAACAAATAATTAATCATGCAAAACTAATGCAACACATTCTAGAACTCAATTCCTAGTACTACTCTCCAGAGTACTTGAACTGTGTCCTGGGGTTGGCATTGTTACAAAAACTCTTGATGAGAATAATGCCTGATATTGTGCAATTGTGTGCAGTTGGCCCGCCTTGCATGGTTCTGTGTATGCACATCAATTACACGCATTCAGTATAATTTGTCTTTTTAAAATCACACCTTCTATTTCATCCCAAGAAGATAAATGGATCCTGCCTCAGTCCCAGTTCCATTGATTTTTTGTGGTCCTATGGTGAAGCTATTATCAACACTAATCTCAAACCCTGCCAGGAGCCAGGAAGGCCTTAGAATGCAGAACACCAATTTCTGCAACTTCCACCTTATTTTTCTTTTCCTAGGCTTTCGTTCTGACTCCCCCTCCTCATCTCATTTTCAAATATGATTTGATTATCATCATGTGAGGTCTGTTCAGCTGGCTTGGAGCAGGCACCTTTTCCATGTATCTGGCCTGGAAGTGGATGGCAGAGGCTTTTCCTGATTGAGCACTGACTTGCCTTGGGGCAGGGTGTTCTTGCAACTTTGAAGCCTCACTCCATGGCCTCTCTCTCCAGCAGTCTGAAGCATGAACAGCCAGGCAGGGGGAACCTACACCTTTCATCTGGCAGCTCTCCAAATTACTTTTCTGGGGAGGAGAGGAAGAAAAGAAGAAATGAGGGATTGGAATCAAGAGGCCACAAGGCATCTGGGAGGCTCTTAGCAGCGAGCTTGGTGTTTGAAGATGGGGCGACAAGGGTGATGTGTCCAGAGCTTGCAGTGATAAATGTCAGCTGGTCCTCTGCCTTCATCTCCCAGGGCTGTTCTGTAGCCTCCTTGCTGTCACACACTCCCACTTGCTACTGGACCTATGACCACACTCAGGACCCTAAAAGATCATATGCTAATTTAAAGTATTGACACATTTTGAGAAGGTAAAACATCCAGTTCGTTAAAATATTTCCAAAGGGCATATAGCAAAGCCTTCCTTCACCGCTGAGCCCAGGCCCAGGGGCCTCCCGGAGCACCACTCTCATTGGCTTTGTGGAGGCTTCCGGAGACAGCCTAGGTGTCAGGCGTGCACTCAGTTCCTGTGTTTCCTGCTGCTGCTGCTTCCTTCTTGCCTTCTCTGCATTGGCCTTCTCTTCCTCCTCCTTTTTTGATAATATATCTTATGGATGATTCCATACCAAGACTTATAAACCTGCTTCATTATAAAGAGTGTCATAGTATTCTCATGTATGGATGTGCCACAACTTATTTAACTAATCTCCTATTAATAGGTGTTGTGGTTGTTTTCAGTCATTTTGTCATCAAAAAGGATGCTGCCCGAAAGAACTGAAAGCAGAGACTTGAACATATCATTTGTACAGCAACGTTCATAGCAGTATTATTCACAATAGGCGAAAGGTGGGAACAAACCAAGTGTTCATCAAGAGATGAATCGATAAGCAAAATGTGGTATATACATTCAATGGCATACTATCCAGCCACAAAAGGAATGAAATATTGATGTATGCTGCAATATGGATGGACCTTAGAAACAATATACAGTACAGTACTGACATGTTTTGGTTCTATGTCCCCACCCAAATCTCATCTCGAATTGTAATCTCCATGTCTTGAGGGAGGGAAGTAATTGGATTATGGGGGCAGTTTCCACCATACTGTTTTTGTAACAGTGAGTAAGTTTTCACGACATCTGATGGTTTTATAAGCTTCTGGTGGTATTTCTCTTACTCACTCTTCTCTCTCCTGTCACCACTTGAAGAAGATCCTTGCTTCCCCTTCACCTTCTGCCATGATTGTAAATTTCCTGAGGCCTCCCCAGCCATGCAGAAGTGTGAGTCAATTAAACCTCTTTCCTTTATAAATTAACCAGTCTTAGGTATTTCTGTATAGCAGTGTGAAAACGGACTAATACAAGTACTGAATGAAAGAAGCTAGACACAGAAGGTCAAATATTGTATGATTCCACTTACATGGGGAAAAATAGGCAAATTCACAAAGACAGAAAGTAGCATAGAGGTTACCAGGGGGCAAATGGGGAGTTATTGTTTAATGAGTACAGAATTTCATGTTGGGGATGATGAAAATGTTCTGGATATAGATAGTGGTGATGGTTATATAATATTATGGATGAATTTAATACAACTAAATTATATTCTTACAAGTGATTAAAATGATACTCAGTTACATGTATTTTGCCACCATATAAATGACAATAAAATAGAAATGTTTTGCGAAAGCCTAAAAAAAGAATGCTGCAAAGTAGCACATGCCTGTAATCCTAACTACTTGGGAGGCTGAGGCTGGAGGATTGCTTAACACCAATAGTTCAAGTCCAGTCTGGGCAACATAGTGAGACCCTGTTTCGGGGAGAGAGAGAGAGAGAGAGAGAGAATGCTGCAGTGAACATCCTTGTACAATAGGGTGCTCTGTGGGAATCCAAGTATATTCTATATGATACATTCCCAGAAATGGGGTTATGAAGTGGGAAAGTGTATGCATTTTAAATTTTGATATATGATGCCAAATTTTCATTCAAAATATTGTGCTAGCTAATGCTCTAACCCATATGGGGGTCAACCACTAGCTAGCATCAAATATTTTGATCTTTGCCACCCCCGACAGCTAAAACATGATACCCTTGTAGATTTAACTTGCATTTAACTTCTGGGCTTATGCTGTGTGCATAGAGGTGAGACCCAACGGATCGGAAGTCACTTTGGTTTCAGGTCAGGGCAGAAACAGAACAGGAGCAATCTAGAGGCAAAAGGAAGTCTTGCTGTTTAGGATATGAAAGAAGGACTTTTTATTTAGTCTGCCTGCTCCTCAGCTTCCCACTACATGCCTCAACTTTATCATGTGATTCATAGGACCATGGACTAGTACCTTGGAAGAGGACCTGACGGTCCCAGCTGCCTAACATAGTAGCAATTCTCTAGACTACCTTGGAAGAGGACCTGAGGGTCCCAGCTGCCTAACATAGTAGCAATTCTCTAGACACTCCCTTACCTCCTTTGAGAGCCTGGGTACACACCTAATGCAGGAAGTTCACTTTTTTTTCTGATTGTTGGAAAGATTATACTTCATCAAATGTACCTTCTAATGGTTTCCAGCCTCTAATCTTAGACCTTCTGGAGAACCAAACATTCTTCTTTTGTAAGTCTTAGGCCAATTACTTGCAAAAATAAAGCCTGAAGTAAATAATGGTGAATGGGTGTATGAATGAATGAATGATGTGCAAACTCTAGTCACTGATGTTCTTATTATCTTACGGCTTCCATAACAATACAGAACTCTTTGAAAGGGATGTCCCTAATTCAGAGGATAGTGGGTGAGCCCTTTCTGGGATGCAGATCCACCCTGGGTCATTGCAGGAAGTGCATACTCACCTGCACACCTCGATCCCCTTCACATATTGTGCTGCAAAGCCAAGGTGCCCCCGATTTACAGTTTGCATTTGTCCTGTATAAAGAGTACCTTCTCTTGGCTTTAATCCAGAATTCCAATCCCCATGTGATCAATCTGAATCTTAACTCATTTCCCAGCATTTTAGTCATTCTTCCAGCTTTCTGTCACTTCCTGATTTGATATACATCCCGTTAAATACTTTTCCTCTACTTCATGGATTAAGCTGTTGATCAGGTCAGGACCAAGGGCAGCACCAGGTGATAACATCCCATTTCTCAGGGCTGACAGGATACAGTTATTTAATGGAATTATTACTAAGGGGATGGCTGAATCCCCAGCCAGCCTTCACATCCATGAACAAAATCATGAAGGGAGGCTCATATGCTCTGCTGAAATCAGGATGACCAGGATTGTGGTAGGAGGTGGGGAACAAAACAAGAAAGCTACCATTGGGGCCTGAGCTCTAACTACCAAGGAAGAACTAGATGATGAACTAGATGGGGGCATGCAGGGCAAAGCATCAGCTTGGTACATGGAACTGAAAGAAGAGAGGAGGCTGGTTGCATTCAGATATGTAGATACAATTAGAGAGTAGTCATAACACACATATACATAGAGCTTACTATATGTCCTATGCACACTTACAGTGTGAACTCATTTAATTCCCATGCATTCCTCTGAGGCAAATATCATTATTATCCCCCATTTTACAGATGAGGACACTGAAGCACAGAGAAAGGTTAAATAGTTTTCCCTGCGTTGTACCTCTGGGGTTTAAACCTAAACAGACTGGCTGCAGAGTGTGTTCTTAAGCACTTCACTCTATGGCCTTGAAAAGCTCAGCCTCCATGATATTATCAAATAAATTTCAAAGAGTGTGCTGACATGTTCAGCCAGCACACTCTGAAAGTGGATTTGAAATACCCTAGGGATTCTAGTTCCCAGGGCAGTCTCTTTAGGACCAGCAGTCCCTTGTGGAGTTTTCTCTCAGCCAAGTGGGAGAGATGAAACTTGCTGCTATGAGGATCAGTTAAATAATCTGTCTCAGCCAGGCATGGTGGCTCACACCTGTAATCCCAGCACTTTGGAAGGCCAAGGCAGGTGGATCACCTGAGGTCAGGAGTTTGAGACCAGCCTGACCAACATTGTCAAGCCCCGTCTCTACCCTGGCTGCACTGAAAGCCACCGGGGAAGGTTTGAGGCCCTCTGATGCCCTGGCCCATCTCCAGAGTTGGATGCAGTTCCCTGTGACTCACCTGACAGTGGCTAAAACTGCAGGCCCCAGAGCAATGAGGAGCAGAGGGCCTGGGCTTTAATATTTTTACTGACTTTCCCTGGGTGATTCTGATAATCATCAAAATGTAAGAACTGTTGGTCTGGGATATGGCTCAGAAAGTCATGTATTAAAGGGGCTGGGTGTCTTATTGTGCAGCTCAGCTATTATAATTTGGGAGCTTTCCTGAATCTGGTTTTTTGAGATGCAGAAAGCAGAAAAGGATAGAGAAAGAAAGGCAGGCCTTGGTGAGCACAAGCAGGGGCAGTAAATTCCAAGCTTCTCCCACTGCCAAAGCTGCAGGCACTGAGCTTGGGGGGCCCCAGGCCCAGGAGAGACAGAGGGTTTGCTCCCGCCTGAGAAGCTTCCTAACAGAAGCATTGCTAAGGTTTTGTGACATCCTAATGCAGAAGTAGTGTTTAGTGATGGGGAGCAGGTCAGGTTTTAGCCAGCTTATCACCCTGCTTGGCTTCTTTTAACCTCATTTTAATTACCTTTTCCTTCAGATTTATGGAATCTAAGTACTAAGAACGTTATTTAAATCTGTTCTGTTATTTAAAATAAAAATGTTTCTGATTACGCTTTTAAAGAACTTTTTTGTGTGAAAATAGTAGATGCTATTATTTACTTTTTAAATCAAGTAATATAGAAAGTACAAATTTTAAAAAGACAAAGAAACAATTACTTCAATTCCACCATCCAGAGGAAATCATTAACATTTGGTGCACAGCTATCTTGCTGATAGAATGATAACTAATTAGGTAAACTCGAACACATTTGTAAAAATAGAAACTTACTGTATACCTTTTCAAAAATTAAAAGCAGTATGTTTGATTTGAATTTAATAGATTAAAAAATTAAAATGAAATTGCTAAAGTTGGAAAATGTTTTTCTTCATTACTAGTTATTTCAATTTCTGTAAAGTTTTTCTGGGCAGAGTGAAGACAAGATTTATTCACATTTTAAAATTTTCACAGTATCCCTTGATTTCCTACTTCATTTCCTTCCCCCACCCCCTACCCTGGATTTCTTATGTTACTACTTTTGCATTGATGAGGTTTGTAGCTGTTACATTCTGTTCTCTGCCATAATGCACAGGCGTTTCTTATCTGCTCGGCTGCCATTTCCTGTTTTTCCACTATGGTTTCTTTGTCCTAGAAAAATGGTTCTTAAAGTTTAAGTATACTAGGTGCTTGGGTATTTTGTTAGAATAAGAATTCTGGTGCAGTGGGTCTGAGATGAGGCATGAGGGGGTCTGTATTTGTAACCCCTGCCCCCAATCCCCATGATGTCAGTGCTGCTGCTGCAAGAACCCCACTTGGATAGACAGGTTCTAACATTTTTGGTTTATGTTACTTTTTGGTTGACCAGATTCCCAGATTCCACTTTCAGGTCATTCCCTACCCACCTCCCACCCTCCATAGCTCATTGGTGCTGTGTTCCCTAAAGTTTTGAGAATGCTTGAATCTTCTTGCCTATTTGTGTACATGGGGTGGAGGGGGCAACCTGCCTGGGTTTAAATACATGGGTCACGTAAATTCCTTTGCTTAGAATTCATGGGCATTGCTTCAGTGTCTTCTGGCATTGAACATGGTCAGCTGAACGTGGCATTGCTGTTGCCGGTTTAGGGCAGGCCTCATTTTTACTTCTTTTAGTTGATTTGTTTTTTCTACCTGGATGTCCAGGGGATTGCTTCTTTATCCTGGAGATTTAGTAATTTCACCAGGATGTGTCTTGATTTTATCTTGGGATGTATTTTGACTTTTTCAATGGCAGTTCCAAGACTTTAATTTGAACAGTTTTCTGTTATATTTTTTGGTGTTCTCCTCTCCAGAGTATGAATAAAGCATGTGTTGTGGCATGTCCAGGAGTGTGCCTTCTGCTGAGGGTGCTGGGGGTTGCTCAGGCTGCTTCTCTGCTTCCTCCACACTCTCTTCTGGAACTTTCTTTCAGCCAGGAGGCAGTGAAGATTGGGGTGGGGGAAACAGAGACAGAAAGAACACCCTCTGAACTATCCCACAGGTCCCCACACTTCCCCTACACCATGTGGCTCTCCTATTACTGAAGGGCCTTTTAGGACGCAACATTTGCCTTTAGGGAAACCAGAATCCTGGCCAAAGTCTGAGGAGGTGTGAGTCTGCTTTCATTGTTCTTCCAAATTCCACTGCATTTTCTACTAGGTGGTTTGTAATGCCACCATTTCTTTATTTTCACGAAGATTGATTTTTCTTCCTTTTTTTCCCCTATCCCATTTTTTGAAGGGTGTCAAGAGAATGGGGTATAGAAAAACTGTATCCTGACAATGCAGTCCAGATTTTTTTTAGTGGATAAGGCAATACTAACTCGCTTGATTTTCATATTCTTTCCTTTTAGCTATTCCCTGCTAGGGAGAGGCTGCCAGAGTCTTCTATATACTTAATGAGGGACCACTTGATCTGGTGGCAGTGATTCAAACTGAAGGTGCCTTGTCCAGAAGGGATCAATAATCTCTGAATAATGCAGTGTATAAATTCAGTACCACCAAGCAATGACTGAGCAATCAGGACTGTCACTGCTCCAGGACAGAGTAGTGCTCAGCTGAGCATGCCAGGCCACTCTTTACTCCCGAGGCATCAACACTACAGCTTGGTGTTTGTGCTCGGTTTGCATTTGGCTGCCACGTGGCAGTACCCAGTGACATTAGGGATGGCAAAACAGGCTGGGCATGATGTCTCATGCCTGTAATCCCAACAATTTGGGAGGCAGAGGCGGGCAGATCACCTGAGGCGAGGAGTTCCAGACCAGCCTGGCCAACATGGTGAAATCCCATCTCTACTAAAAATACAAAAAATTTTTAAAAGTAGGCACAGGCAGTCCTCAAGGCTAACTCCCTGGAACAGCACACGGTGTCAGTCAGTGAAGCGGCCTCTCACTCATGGCTGGCTTGTACACATACACACACACTTAGAACATCTCCATCAGTTGCCTTGTTCCGGAATGTTCATGAATGTGCATAGCTTATTAAAACAAGAAAAATACCCCTCCTTTATATGTTTACCTAGAGACATGACAGAGGACATAAAGAGCTTCAGAAAAACTTCCTTTTCACCTACTTTTCTGTCCTGGTCAGGGCTAGATTTTGGTTCAAATTTGTTGGATTTAATTGGCATGTTTCTTCTCTTGTTTCCCCAATTAACGTGGCTAGTAGAGGGGCACATGCCAGGAGGTGCCAGGCTCTCTGTCCCCACTGCCCTGTCTCCTGCAGCTGTAGGAGATCAGGCCTGTGAGGATCCCCCAAGCCAACTCCCTCACAGGAGGAATAAACATCAGCTCAAGCATCTCAGCTTATTCTCTGCCAAGGCTGTTTTATTGGCAAATGGTGACCTAGCAGAAACTCTGAACCCACTGACCCAGATCCTTGAGTAAAAGCCACATACACCACGCATTTCATGTAATATATTTGCATGTCCATATTTTATTGAAAACCAGGGACTGTTTGCTGGAATTATTTCAAGGTGACCAGAATCTGCCTTTTCCAGTACATGTTCAAGCTGTGACATCAAAATAGATGTGGCACCTGATGATTTCAGAATGAAAGCCTTTCAGCCTCCAAAATCATCCCGTTTTACACTAGTTATGAATGGGCCAAACAGGATGGGGGAGTCATTTCCATTTGTCAGGAGGAAAGCAGAGAACACAGGAGTGCAGTCACTTGCCCACCTTGTCTCTACCCCAAATGTGAGAAATGACAACAGTCCCACCCTCGCATGACCTTAGTAACAGGAATGTAGGGATGGAGTGAGGAGCAGAGGTTTGCCCCTCTGCATCGTCATTGTGTGGTCTACCCCTGCAGCGCCCACTCTGCAGTGCTTACCCCCTCTTATCAGGACAGCTGTGGAATCAGTGACTGCCTGTCAGGAGGAGTGGTAAATGAGCAGATTGCAGACACTGGGAGGTAGCAGCCTGACCTGCTGTATCACCACAGCATACCAAGGAATCCATATGTTGGAAGACACATCTGGGACAGCTAGCAGGTGATTTAGACAGACAATCTTAGGGTGAGAGCAGAGACACAGAAAAGGAAGAGGCGTCAACCATTGGGCTGAGAATCCTGGGGCCAAGTTGCCTTAGGAGAGGCAGTCACTCTCAGTGGTTTACAGCCCATATTACAACCACTCCTTCCCCATACCCAGCCCACCCAACTTGGAACAACTTAGTTCTATACGGGGACTAATCTTATTTCCAAATATCTTCCAGAAGAGAATGTCCCCAGCCTTCCTTGGTAACCAGAGGCTAAAGTTGCAACCGCAACAGTATTTCTTCTTGGCTGTGGATTTTAGCACATTGTAAACACCTGAATATACGACTGACTCAATTGCACATCAAGCAAGAGAGCTTATTCCTGCTTAAATTCAGGTACTTTAAAAAAAGTCTGATGGCAAAAGTGATTCTGAAAGTGGAAGATGGGATTCTATGCTGTGATGGCGCTATGTCTAATGGTGGTGGTGGAAACACTACCCAGAATCCAAATGTTCGTTCTTGCTTGAGTCGGGAGCCATGGGGGGATGGGATTCTTGGGGAGGGAAAGGTGAAGTTGGGCTGATGGGAGGGCAAGGTCTGCGCTGTGAGAGTGCCAGGAAATCCAAAGGGCCCAGGTGGTCTTCCCTCCTACTTCTGAGGAGCTAGGGTGTGGGCACCTGATCTCAAACCAGCTACCTGGATGCTCCTGACTCATGCTTTGATTGTTAAGGGAGGGGCTTGAAGATTCAGGGAGAATTGAGACATCTGCGTCTGCATCAAGTGTTTGGAGGGTGGGCAGGGGCAGAAGTGCCATCCAGAATGTCCAGCGGGGTCACTCAGTCCCGGTGGTGTGGCCCAGGCTTTGTGACCCAGCCTGACTTGATTCTGAGGACTGCTACGAGGCTTTCCAAAAGAAGGTCTTCCTTTTCTGTTTCTTTTATTCACAGTTCATTTCTGCTGCTTACAGTCAGAAATCCAAACTGATGCAAGAGTGGTGCTGAGTTTTGAGTTATCCAGGAATATATTTAGTAGGGGAAGCAGGAAGACCATACATGCTGAGTGGACTGATACATGTTCCACGTTAATGCAGCGGATTGGCTATTGAGTGTGTGCTGGTGGCTGGCACCATACTAAACACTGGGAAAACGTGTGTCCTTTTGTGGTTTCAGACCAGTGGAGGAGACGTGCCTGCCCAGCTTCCAGGTCACCCTTTCAAATGGATCACATTTTGAAGCCTCCCTTGTCTGGTGAGAGCATGTATCATTCACAAAGCAGGCTCCCTACAGGCCTTTGTGGACTCACACAGAGCAAGGCCCTGGCATTCCACAGTGATGGCCCACCTGGAGCTGGCTTTCATGCAGGCATAAATCATGCTCTCTTTTATGAGTTGTTATAGCTATTTCTTCCAGTTTTTGCTTTCTGGTTTTACTTTCCTTTCTTCTTATTTAATAGACCTCAAGAGGGAGAGAATTTCTAGTCACAGCCAATCACAGATTAACCCCCTGTCTTTAGGAACAAAAGGACCCTGGGCAGCAGGTGTTTGTGTCGGGGAGTGGGGTGTATTGGGGACTCCCACATGGCACCCAAGCCTCACAGGACCTCACCTCCACCTCTGGTCCTGACTCTCCCTATGCGTGGCCATTCTAGCAACTGCCTTCTTGCCTTTTGCTCATGGAGTTTGACTACATTTTTCTGCATCTGGACGGCCACTTCCATCTTTCCATCTCCCAGTATCTGTGCTCTTCTCAGTGCTGTCCAGTGCCTGGTTTTTGTTTGTTTGCTTGTTTGTTTAAGACAGAGTCTCACTCTGTCACCCAGGCTGGAGTGCAGTGGTGCAATCTTGGCTCACTGCAGCCTCCACCTCCTGGGTTCAAGCAGTTCTCCTGCCTCAGCCTCCTGAGTAGCTGGGATTATAGTCATGCACCACCACACCTGGCTAATTTTTATATTTTTAGTAGAGATAGGATTTCACCATGTGGACCGGGCTGGTCTTGAACTCCTGACCTCAGGTGATCCGCCTGCCTCTGCCTCCCAAAGTGCTGGGATTACAGGCGTGAGCCACCACACCCGGCCTGTTTTGCCATCCCTAATGTCACTGTGCATCTAGGTCACTGGGAGCCTCAGACTCTCTGGCTGCTTACCAATGACCCACTGGCCTTTGGCATGTGCCTGAGAGCAGACAGAGATCTGCCTATCATGAAAAGCTGGCACAGATCCTGAAAGTGATGATCTTTTAACCTGGGTTAACTTGAAAATGGCCTGGGGAGGTTTTAAATAAAGATGGGAGCATGAATGTGGCAGGGGCTGCTTTAGCTGGATAGTCTGGGAAGGCCTCTCTGAAGAGGTGACACTTGAGCTAAGGTCAGAAAAATAAGGAGCCGCCTACACATAGAGAAGTGGGAAAGACATTCCTGGCAGAGGATCCAGACAGGACAAAGGCCCTGAGGTGGGGAAGACCTTGGCAGTGTCAAGAACCAGACAGGACTGTGGGCTGGAAGTAGCATAGTGCCAGGAGGAGAGTGGTCAAGATGAGGTCTGAGAAGTAGCCAGGAGCTAGTGGTAGCAGTGTAGAAGTTGCTCTCAACTTTCCTTCCTGCCGAGTGGAGAAAGCTAGCCCTCCTGGTTGGCACAATCATAAATGAGTAAAGGCAGGCACGATTTTGGAGATTGAAGGGCCTTCCTTCTGAAGTCAGCAGGTGCCACGTCTATTTTGATGCCATAGTTTGAGAGAATACTAAAGAAGCAAGGTTTGGGTCACCTTGAAGTACTTCCAGCAACAGCCTCTGTTTTCCAATAAAATGCAGATATGCAGTAATAGCATATGAAAGACGGGGGTGTGTGGCTTCACCTAGGGTCTGGGTCAGTGGATTTGATGGTTTCAGATTTTCTCCTTATTCACCATTTGCTAATAATATAGTCTTTGCAGAGAAACAAGCTCGGGCTGAAGTTTGTTCCCTCTGTGAGTGTGAAGGAAGCTGCTGGAGAGACTGCAGGAGGGGGAACAAGTGATCCAACCTAAGTGAAGCAGTAATTCTAATAACTACAACCACCAGTACTCTGGGCAATGTGTGCACAGAGCTGGTTGCAATGTCGTCAGTGTGGAGGAGTGGACTTTGAGGGGCTGAGGGTGAGAAATGTCAGTTGCCTCTCTATGACCACCCAGTACATCAGTCATAGGTAGGATCAGGCCTAGAGACCCACCCTGTCCAGGGCCTGGCTGGCCATGTGGGCCCAGGCCCCACTGCTTGGCAGCACCCTCCCTCCTGGGGTGCCAGTTCCTTCCTCTTGCCTGGGAAAATTAATAGTTTTTTTTCCCTCTTCTTTCAAGATCAAAATAAAAATTTCGCTGGTTAGCATTGCCTCCATCCCATCCATGTGATGTCTCTTCCTTAAAATATTCCATCAGGCTCTTTTCTCGGTACTCTGGCCAGGAATGTTTGCCTGCCGCAGAGATTTTCGCAGAGTTCTCCCACTGACCTGGGCTGTGGCTTACCCCAAATAGGTCCCTTCCCTCACCCTAAACAGCCCAGGCATCCATGAAGCTTGAGGGGGAAGGAGGAGGCAGAACTGGCGGACTTCTTCCTTAGGCAAGCTGGGGACATACTGTTCAAATCCAGGCCTTACCCTCCCAGAATGAAAATATGTGATGTTGAAGTGAGTAAGTGTTTGTGATTGAATTAAATGTAAGTACAGGGCACTTCTCCTGATTCACAGGTCCGCGTGCAAGCGTAGGGCCTGCGTCACCGAGCACCGCCTTCACAGCCAGGCTGGTGCCCCTGCATCTCCCACCCTCCCTGCTCATCTGTCTCGTTTGCCTCTCCCAACTTTGTCAAATGTAACGTGAAAGGAAGGGAAATTAAAACAAAAGAGAGATTTTCTGAGAGGAGAAATCAGATTTATCCTAACGTAATTAAATGTGTAGGAAGCTGAGAACAAAGGATTGCAAATAGTGTGCGTGTGTGAGTGAGAGAATAAATCATTATTTCACTGGCAGCCGGAGCCCTCCGATGAATCTTAAACTCAGGTGCTTGTGAGGTGGAGTACGCAGGGGAATCAGACCGTGGCTGTGGCTCTGGTGTCCTGGCACCTGCTTCCCGTAGCTCCCACAGCTCTTCTGCTGGGCTTGGAGATGGGGGACTGGGGTAGGCCCTCCCAGTCGTGGTTGGTGGAGCCACTGTTCACTCCTTTTCTATGCTGCCTCCTGTGCTCCCCCTCCCTGTGGGACGGGCCATCGCTGTGTTCAGTACTCGAGATTCTTGGCAGGCTCCTGTCACCTAAGCACCTGGTGGCCCTGGGCTTGTCTTTTTCCTTTGTCTCATCACTTAGAGGCTGAGTATGTTGGAGTTAAGGACTGTGTCTTTTCACTGGGACATGTTCAAGTGAACATTCAGGGCCTGGACTGCTGTGGTCACTCAGTTTGTGTTTGTTGAATAAGTAAAGAGGCCCTTATACATTCAGGCACATTGAGGTCATCCCACCATGACCTTTCATTGCAGCTGCTGTTGCATCTGTGGAGGCAGGCACAGGCACCATGCCTGGGCTGTGAGATGGGGCATGATGAGAGCTCCAGGGAGGGCAGAGGAGGTAGGAGAAGCAGTCGGGTAGGAGGTGGTATTTAACCTGGGCCTTGAAAGGTAGACAAGTTTTTGATGTAAAAAAGGGGAAAACATCTTCTTCTCCAGAAGGTTGATGTGAAGTCCCCAAAATGAGGGGTACTTGGACTTCCAAGGGTCCAGCAATCATCCCGTCTTCCCCATGTTCTGCCTAACTTAGACCCATTGAGGCAGAGGTACTTTGAGATAATGCTCTGAAGAGTGGCTAACAAGGCATTTTGGCTACTATGATGGGGGGTGCTAAGCAAGATTTGAATTCATGGGGGCTTTCTGGGGACAGAGCCTACACAGCCCATCTGATACTCCTCCAGCCTCGGGGGAATTTGCTGACGCTGTGAGTTCATTCTATAATGGCCTTTCTCCCCAACTCTTCCCCTCCCTTTCTTCAAAGACTAGCTCAGATGTCACCTTCCTCCCCTTCTCAGCCCACTGCAATCCGACTCCTTAAAGCACCCACTGATCTCCTCCATGAAATCTTCCCAGCTCCCTACAGCTTCACAGCAACCTTTGTTGTGAACATATATAGCAGATTCCTTTGAACATATTTAGAAGATACCTTTGAACATATTTAGCAGAGTCTTGAAACCTCTGCTTACACCAGCGACCACAATACATCCACCTTTACCTATGACAGACCCATCTGTGAGCCTCACAGGACATGAACAGCATCTCATTCTTCTTGGGGGCATGTAGCCTAGCATTGTAGCTGCTGAGTGAATGCTGGCCTCATTTCCTCCACAGACCAATTTGCTAACATGTTTTTGGTGACTACAATGTGACAGGGATTGCACATGGGCTTTGGGTGATGGTCTCATTTACTCCTCAATGCTGAACAGAAATAAACCTCGCCAGCTGATAGGGACTGAGAGATAGGAATTCTAAGCTGAGACTGTGGCTTGGAGAGGCAGAGAGGACAGGGGACAGAGGCAGCATCAGGGAAGTCTGTGAGCACCCCATGTTCAGTGGCCTTCCCTACTAAGGCCTTAGCCATCACAGCCACCAAAGAAAGCTCTGCGTGCCCTGCCCCACAATACCTGGAGGCCCCACACCTCATACCTCAGACCCCGAGCCTTTAGCACCAGCGCAGGAGGTGGCTGCCCCGCAGCAGTAGGCTTGTTGGCTGAGCAAGATCCTTCCCTACCTCTTCCAAAGGCCTGAAATCCCATCATAAGTCAGTCTTATTCCCCCAGGGTTAAGAATGGAGCATGTGCCTGGGGTCCCTTAGTCTGGTCAAGCAGGGTGGGGCTTTAAAACAGCTTCCACTCCAGGACTCTGAGGGCCAAAGGGGAGTCGTGTGTGCAAGGCAGAAACAAACCTTTAAAGGAAGAGCATTGCAGTTATTCATCTCTTCTGTCCAAAGATTTGTCTGTAGATGAATATTTCAGAAAAAAATGGCATTTTCTTTTCAAATCACAGAAATAAAACATGCCTATCACAGAAACATGGAAGATATAGGAGATATAAAGAAATCATGAAAATCACCCAGAATGACACCATCTGGATAATTTCTACCGACCCTTTGATATATTTTACTTTAGCATTGTGTGTGTATGGGATCACATTGTAAGCAATTTTATATCCCTCATCCACTGAGCATTACATTGTGATCGTTTTCCCTATCATTAAATTTATTGGAAAACATTATTTTTAATGGCTGCATAATATTCAGTCTTGTGACTGATCCATAATTTATTTAACCATCTCCTCTTTTTTGAGCATTTAAGTTATTTCTAATTTGTGAATGTTAATATCCACAAATAATGACACTGTGAACAACTTCGTTCGTAAATCCATAGGCACTTTTGTGCTTATGTCTTTAGAACAGGTTCCTGGAACTGGAGTCAAAGGGTGTGTACTTGGCAATGGGTCTGGATACCTCCTGCCAAACTGTTGGCCTCCAGATGCAGGCTTTCCCTCAAGAACTGAGAATGCCCTTGTCCCAGCACCTTCATCCGCATTGAGCATTGCTACTTCTTAAACCTCTGCTAACTTGGTACAATAAACACTGTTCGTTAATTTATCTTTTCATTGATTTTTTTCCGCAGTTTTCCAATGGCGTGTCAGTGTTTTACTTATTAGTTTAAGTGTTCCTTATATGTCAAGGTTATTACTATTTCCCCCAACATGTTACAATATTTCTTCCTGTTGGTTATTTGCCATTAAATTTTTTATAACAGCTTTGTTGAGATATAATTCACATACCATACAATTCACCCAATTAGAGTGTACAATTCAGTGGTTTTTAGTATATTCATAGAGTTGTGCAGCCATCGCCACAATCAATTTTAGAACAGTTTCGTTTTCCCAAAAAGAAACCCTTGCCCGATAGCAGCCACGCCCCATTTCACTTCAGCTCCTCCTCCCCCAGCCTAGGCATCAACCAATCCACTTGCCGTCTCTACAGATTTGCCTGTCTGGACATTTTACATCAATGGGATCATGCACTATATGGCTTTTTATAACTGGCTTCTTTTGCTTAGCATAATGTTTTCAAGGTTGTAGCATGTTTCAATACCTCAATTTGCCATTAGATTTTCTTACATTTTTTAATAGCTGCAAATTTAAATTTTTATGTACTGAATGTTTTAAGCTTTCCTTTTGTGATCTGCCCCTCCTCTTCTCAGAGCTTAAGATGTCCTTCAGTTACATTTACAACTATATTTTCTGCTAGTTAAAAAAAAAAAAAACTACTCTATTAAAACACTAAAATAATTAAATCTCAAGGTAATATATGGATATAGTCCTGTTGTAAGTGGCTTTAGTTTTTACATTAATTCTTCAATCTACTTGGAATGTATTTCCGTAAATAGTAATAGGGCGAGAGTTTAATTTAATTTTTTTTCCCAATAGCCAATTGTCACAGTGCATTTCTACCCCATTTGCTGGCACTGCTTCCTTCGTAATTTATTAAGTTCTTAAATGTGCTTGGACCCATTTCAAGGCTCCTCTGTTACAGTGCCTTGTTTATCTATGATTGCACCAGTGCTGTATTTTCTAATTGTAACAGTTGTAAACTAAGGTACAGCCTGGTTAGGTCACCTCTCTTATTCTTTTAACAGTCTTTCTAAATTCCTTTGCCTATTCATTTTACCAGAAGTTCTTAGAATTATTTTGTCACATTTCTCTCTCTCCTTTTTCACCATGCATTTTCCCCACCAGTAAACAGCTGCCAGTAATTTTATTGGTTGTGTTTTTAAAATAATATATTAATTTGGGAATTGATTGTATTCTGTCTTCCATCTGGTAATTTTCATATTATCCAATTTCACCTTTTATGTATTTACTATGTTTTTAATTTTTTCTGTTTCTGTGCCACAATTTAGGGCTTTCTTGAGGTCTTTAATTGCTTTCAATTTTTTTTATTGCTATTGTGAGTGAATTTTTAAAACTGATTATTTCTGGTATTAAAGAAATCTCTTCCCCAATCTCCCCCCCACACCTGGTTTACTTTTCTCAGCATTCTTTTCTAAGATATTTTTCCAGTTGTTTCCTTTGTAATTTCTGTTTCTTTAATCAGATTGTCCAAAGCAATGATTATTTCTTTTTTTCCTTCATGGTAGTTACATCTCTAACTTCTGTTTCATTTCTGATTGCCTTGGCCTGATCTTTCAAAAGCGTACAGCATTAGTGAAGGGGAATGAGCTCAGTTCTCCCTAATTTTAATGGGACTGCCTTTTATTGTTTCATCAATAAGAATTGTGTAGGTTTAAAGCAGAATACTAGGAGGAAAATAACACATATTTCCTTGAAAGAATAGTAAAGAAGAATATGTATGTTTGGAAGTAAGCACATTGTTTTCCTTGTTGACCAACTGACGTGAAATTTTGATTACTATTAATGAAAATATATGAAACTATATTTTCAATTTTAGGATGGACCTTAGTCATGCTGAATATTGTGTTTATTTTACAGTGTTCTTGTTTAATGCTTACATCTGTATAAATATGTAAACTTCTCTCTTTTTTTTAGTTACATTGCCACATTTTGGTATAAGATTTTTACCAACGTCACAAAATAGACAGAATTTTATATTTTTTAATTCATGAGGCAGTTCATATAGCATGGAATTATATTTCTTAAAAATTTGAAGAAATCCACTTGTAAAATTCTGTGTCTTGGAATCTTTCTGAGATATAAACTTTGGTTGTTTTGAAAAATTCTGTCCCTGTAATTGATCTCTTAAGTTTTTATTTGTTCTTCTGTCACAATTTGATAATTTAGATTTTCCAGAGAAAGTATTCAATTTGCTGGGAGTTTTCAATTCATGAACACAGTGCTATATAGAGAGATTTTTAAACAGAAGACGGCACTGTCTGTTGTTGTATCCCCTTTCTTATTACTTGTGTTATTCATTTTCTTTCATTCTCATTATTTACAACAATAATACAGAGAACTTTGCATTTAAATGGGTTTTATCACTTTCCTCCAGCTTCCCCATTCTCAAATTCTTCTTTTGGATTCATTACTCAATAGGGCAGAGTGTGTTATGTTTTTTCTAAAATGATACATTTTATAATTTTAGAGGTCATGTGTATCTTGAAGTGTATTTGTTGCTCTGCATTTAGACAATGTGTTGGTTGAGTACAAAATGTCTGGCCACAATCATTTTCTGCACAACTCAGTAGATACTGTCTAGCGTGTTCCGTTCTTGCCTTTGTGTAGCAGAGATGATGGGAGGCTAGTCCTTCACTGGTTATCTGGTTTCTTCTTTTGCTTTTTCCCCTGCCTGAATACTTGTTGATTTTTAAAAGTCCTTTTGGATAACAATCTGAGGGGCTTCAAACACAGTGTATTAAGATGTAGCAAGTTGTTTCTGTGTGTGTGTTTGTACATGCGTGTTAAATTGAGAGATTAATATGTTCAGTATGATGAGAAACAGGCACCCAGGGAGGGGAACATCACATATTGGGGCCTGTCGGGGTGGAGGGCTATGGGAGGGATAGCAGGGGGTTGGAGAATTGGGGAGGGGATAACATTAGGAGAAATACCTAATGTAGATGACGGGGGGGGAGGGGGTGATGGATGCAGCAAACCACCGTGGCACGTGTATACCTATGTAACAAACCTGCACGATCTGCATGTATACTCCAGAACTTAAAGTATAATTAGGAGAGAGAGAAGAGAGAGAGAGAAAGAAAGGAGAGAGAAGAGAGAGAGAGAGAGAGAGAGAGAGAAAGAAAGAAAGAAAAAAATACATCTCCTATGGAGTACAGCAGTTTTTCTCATCCTTGGCATTACTCAAATTTTGGTCTGAATAATTCTTTGTTATGGGGAGCTGTTCTATGCATTGTAGAGGATTTAGCAGCATCCTTGGCCTCTATTCGCTGGATGCCAGTAACGCCCCCTCTCCTCAAGTTGTGACAGCCAAAATGTCTCCAGAAATTGTTAAATGTTTCCTGGGGTTGGGAGTTGATGCCAAAATCGTCCCTGTTGAGAATCGCTGCAACAGAAGGTAGCCTGGCTTGTATTTTTTTTTATGTTTAGAACTTAGGGGCAGAAATATTTTATTTTATTTTATTTCAAGTTTGCTGTTTCAGGCAAAAGACCAGTTGTGTGCCTCCATTTGTGTTTTTAAATTCCACTTCCATGGCCTAAGAATTGGTGGAACCCCCTGAAGGTTCTAATACTGTGTCAGTTTGTAGTATATGCAGGCTTTGAGCTTTTACTTCTAGTTTTTACTGGTATTTTAGTGGGAATCTGGGAGAAACCATGTCAGGCATTGCTGTCTAGCCACTATTTTATACCATGCTCCTTTTTATGTGAATTTTCTCACCCTGTGCATGTCTATACATTAAACTCTTTTAAAAATAATTCCTGTTTCATAGGGGAATTGTTTTTAATATATATTTTGGTGTTTCAGGTGAATAGATCACTGGTTAAGATTGTAATTTGGGATGGCCGACGAAGTAGTTTATTTTGGGCCAAACTGAAAAGGGGCCTCTCTACACCTTTAAATACACATGGTCAACTCTTCTAGACACCACCAGCACTTGGTTCAGGCCACACGTGGTAATGATGGCTGAGCTGAGCTATCAGCTTGCAGTCTACACCTAGTCAATTCTGAAACCAGGCAGTGATGAAAATCCCCTCTAAATGCAAAGAAGTGTGAGACTCAGTTGAGGCATGGTGTGAAAACAGTTTGGCTGCATACCCTTTGCCCAGCTTCATCTCAAGAGACTCGGGGGAAAAATATAGAAACACCTCCTTTCCATATTGTTTATTTTCATGTCACAAACTGTTGGGTGGAATGAAAACAGGGCTCTCGTGTTGCTCTAGTTGTGAAAATACGACTCTTACTTCTGTTTTAATCCCAGAGAGGGAAATTTCCAACTAATTTGCTAAAGCCACCTTCTTTAAAACCTTTCAACTATGTGGTTTAGAAACACGGATGGACGTCGCCAAAATTTAAAAGTGTGCTAGTTCCCAGCCAGAGCAAAGCACATGTCTGGGGGCTCCCTCTTCATCTGGCCTCCCTCCGTCCTACACCAGGGGGTTGTCTAGCACCTTCCTCCTTCCTGTTGTAGTGGGCCCACTTGTGGAAATGGCAGCTTTTTATTTCTTAAATTAATTTATATTTTTATTAAAGTAATGGGTTAAACAATTCCATGAGTACCAAAAGGAAAAAATCAGTCTCCTGCTCATCTCCCGTACCCATTCTTTTCCCTAACACTTTTTATCTGCTGCTTATATGTATTCCCATATTTTAAATTATGTGCTTAATGCGCTTTGTTGATGTCAATTTAGACGTTGTCTTTTGACTTCCATTTATCAGTGCTGAGGATTTGGATCTCTTGCCCCTTTCCATATTTTTCCTCTTCTCTTATTTTTCTAATATCTGTCTATCACTACATGTATTATATATCCATGTTTTAGTTTTATATATATGATTTTTGATACCTACATATGTATAATATAGAATATATATTCATTTACTTTGTTAACATATATTTATAACTTTTTTATTAAATCTAGGATGTTTAGATTATTATATCCTTCCCTCCCTCCTTCCCTTCCTTCCTTCCTTCCCTCCTTCCTTCCTTCCTCTATTGCTTTTTTTTTTCTCTCTCTCTCTCCTCTTTTCTTTCTTGATGGGGTCTCACTCTGTTGCATGGCTGGAGTGCAATGGCCTGGTCTCAGCTCACTGCAACCTCTGCCTCCTGGGCTCAAGTAATCCCCCCTGCCTCAGCCTCCAGAGTAGCTGAGACTACAGGTGTGTGCCACCGTGCCTGGCTAATTTTTGTATTTTTTTGTAGAGACAGAGTTTCACCATGTTGTCTATGCTTGTCTCAAACTCCTGGGCTCAAGTGATCTGCCTGCCTGGACTTCCCAAAGTGCCGGGATTATAGGCATGAGCCACTGCACCCAGTTGCAACTATTTTCCAATGCTTAGCCAAGTTGAGTTACATTGTTATTTTCTTTCTCTTACACTTTTTTTTTCCCACAAAGTCAATCACATTTCTTCAATAATAACAAATACTATTTTCTAAATGCTCAGGTGGTTCAGATGATCTCCTAACTCCTTCCTGAAATCCACTGTTCAAAAGTATGCTTGAAAGGTAAATGTTTTGTATCCTCGCCTCTCTGAAAATACCATTATTCTACCCTTGTATTTCATTGATTGGCTGGGTATGATGTCTAAGTTAAAAATCATTTGTCCTCCAAAATGTGAAGACATCGATCTGGCTTCTTTTATTTGTCAGTGCTGTTGTTGGAATGGCCAGTGACATTTCGATTTTTCTTATTTTGTGTTTGGTTTGGTTTGATTTTCTTCACTGGAAGCTTTTAAGTTCTTTTCTTTATCCCTGAAATTCTGAAATTTCATGTTTCTTCTTCTTCTAATACTCATTGCCTGGGTACTACACACGTATTTCAGTCTGGATTTTGATGTCCTTTTATCTGATAAAATGTATTTTAGTGCATTTTGGATACCTTCTGTCCATTTTATCAGTCTCAAACTCTTGTTTTTCAGATACGAGACTTCCTGGATGGATTCTTTAATTTTTTTTTTTTTAATCTGTTTTCTGTTTTCTATCTCTGATATTTTTGTTCTTTTTTTAGGTCATTTCTCCAACTTCATCATAAAACTGTTTTATTGATTTGTCTTTATTTTAGCTTTTATTTTTATTTTCTAAGACATTTATTTTCATAGCATCCTGTTTTACTTTCATGGTGCAATATTATTCCATTTCTCTGAGGATATTTATTCTAGTTTTAGATATTTTCTTCAATTATCTGCTTTGGTTCTTCTACTTCTGAAGTAAAAGTGAAACCTCTGTTTGTAGATTTTGTTATCTCAGACTGCAGGCTTAAAAAAATGTATCTGAGCACCCAAGCCGTCTATTCATATTTTAGTGTGAGGCGCTGAAAGGTGATCAGCGGCTCTGTGTGAGTGGCAGGGGCTGATTGATGGATGGGTGCCATTGTTGGGTGGTCAGATGGCAAGATGATCAGTTCACTGAAGTTAGTATCCAGAGATCTTTTCTCAGATGCCCTGCAATTTTTAGAGAAGATTTCTCTAATCACTGAATTGTATGTATTCATTTGTTTGGGGCATGCCCCATCCCCCTACTTCCCAGAACTGTGCCTTTGAGGAGTTCCAGTGACAAAGAAGCTTGCGTAGCCCCTCCAGAAACATAAAAATTGTGGCCATTTCTCAAAGTCAGTGTCTACTCCACCCTTTAAAAATGTATACAGACCTCTTGTGTGCTGAGTCTTCCTCCCAGTGCTCTTTGTCTAGGGGTAGTTTACACCTTTTCTATTCTTTATTGTCGTCGTAATGGGGTTCCAAAAAGCAGCAAAGAGAAACGTGTTTGAGTCAGCTTTGAATGGAGATGACATTGGTGTCAAAAGTCCATCTGCCTGAAGACTGACTAGCACTATGAGCAGTGACCACCATAATAGCTGATGGACTTCAATTCAGGATTCAGTTTGTGTTGGGATAGGGCAGCACGGGGGAATTCCTTTCCTGCCAAGGTGGCAGTCAGCGTAGATTCTGGAATCATTTATAATGGGTTTGTCTTAAAGACAGAGAGACAGTCTCAGAGAACCAGGCCATAGTCATCCTGAAGAAAGGATAGCATGCACCTCGTGTGGAAGGTCAGCTTCACCGGGGGCTCATGCCTTCCATCTTTACAGCTAATAGAGTCTCCAGAATCGACCAGTCAACCCATACCTGTAGGAAACACATAGGCGGTTGCTCCCTCTGAGAATGTATTCACTCATTCTCAAGCTTCCCGACTAAAGTGGGAAAAACGTTTCAGCTTTCTGGGGCTTGTGGCTATGCAAAATGCAATGTACACATGCATTTGGAGAGTCTAGGAAAGTTGCCACTGTTCATTGAGAACCTGCTGTGCAAAGGCATAGCACTGGGGAGTCCACAGAGGTAAATTCTTCTTCATAATGGACTTTGATAGCTTCCTAGGAAGATGGGAGATAACAAGAGCTGTCCTTAAGGATATCCAGGGTAGTAGCTTAAAAAACGAGAGACTGCAGTTTCTGAATAAATTGTTTGCAAATAGGTTGAGAGACAGAACCAGGAAATGAAGACTAATAAGTTAGCTCTTTCATTCTGCATGGAGAAGGCACCATCCAGGTCCAATGTACTCCTGCCCTGGCCTCTGAAAGCTGAGTAATGTGTCACAGATTCAGAGAATTTTGTCGCTGGAAGAATTTTGTCGCCCCAGAGGTTCTTGCAAAATGCCTCCCTTTGTAGATCCTGCTGCAGAAGAGCTATTGTGCTGCACGCTCTCCCTCACGCCATTAGTGTCAAACCTTCGTCAATATTTAAACATTCATTATTCAGAATTTCATTTCTCTGCTTCTCTTTTTTTTTTTTTAACTCTGAGAAGGAAAGAAAAACAAGGTTAGCAACTGTATCCTGTATTTCTTCGGGAAAAGAAATGAGCCACTTCAAAGCTGAGCTGATTTACTGGATAAATATATATTTAGGCATTTGGGGACTTTAAATGTATATGATTTACCAAAGAAATAGGGGGCATCCTTCAGAATCCACTATGCAAAGATATATCGACACAATTTCAACTGTATGGTTATGTCTCTGATAAATCAGCCTGCATGGTCCTCAGACCTTCATGGTCCACTGGAGATAAAATATGCACCTCCCGTTAGGGAGGGCAAGGGGCAGGTAGACTTCAAAGTACAGCAGGGTCTGTCTGGGAGGATCTCACAGGGAAAGGTCTTGTGCAGCACCGAAGGCTCAATCTGGGAATCATGTGTGAGGGATGCAGGCTCTTGACTGTGCATCTGTAAACAGTTTCTGACTGCTGTGAGAGGCAGGTGCTATCTGCCTGGGGGAGGATTAGAGGCTGAAAACCCCTGCAGGAAACTGGACAGGTGGATTGTGGTGAATTGATAGCCAAATCGTGCACTTTAGTGCCTAGACAAGATTTGGTCTCAAGTCACAGCTGCAGGGACTCTGGATAAGTCTTGCCATGTGGCTTTGCCTGGGGGCCCTGCCAAGGCAGCTGCCATGGCTCCCAGAAGCAGCCACTTTCTAAGGTCCCCAGCTGGAGGCTTATGAATGCTCAAGCAGTTCGGGGTTGCAGCCTGTAGCTGACTGGTAAGTGCCACACTTTATGAACTTGGAGCCTTTTGAAACCTTTCTGGGTGTAGACCCTACAGGATGGCCTCTGACTTTAGGACCTGAGTAGGATGCACAGCCAGAGGAAGGAGGACAACTGACAAGGAGCTTGTCATCTGGAGCTGAAGAAGGACACAGAGAAACCTCGAGTATGAAAGGCTGAGAAGAAAGCTGAGCGCTCACACACTACCCAGGCTGGAGTAATCTTGCAGGTGCACTCCTTCCTCCTGCCAGCCCACAGCCATTTCTAGGGCCAGCTTCCTCTTTTGCTACATTCCAATTTCATACTTCTAATTCTGGGGTTTTGGAGTCACATGGCCTTAGCCTGAGGTTCTGCTGACCACATGAAGTGGGCATGAGTTGTGCCAAACAACTCCTCTGCTTCACCTCCTGTCCTGCATCCATTGCTGCTTGGGGAGGCTGCACTGAAACCTGCCGTCACCCCTGCTTGGGGATCTTATTTCCTTTGTCCACAGGGCTTCACCTTCAGCACTTTTCCACTGAAAGGAACCGGCTTCTACCCACAGAGCTGAAATTTTGCTGCCTACTTCCACAGGAGGAGAAGATAGGCTTGCATGGGGGAAAAAAGAACATTCTCTTATTCCAGTATTTACAATAATTACATGCAATGGTAAATGGAATTGGGAAAAGTGAATTACCTTTAATTAGGGAGTCTTTTATTCATAAAGTACATCCTAGGGAGCACATCCCTGGGTAATTAGAGAAGGAGGCTAAAATCCAGCATGTTTTGTTTTGGGGCTTGGAATCCCACTAGGACCCTCCTGCTCAGCAGCACAGCCCCTCTCATACTCATTTGCATGGGTCTGGCTTCTGTTTCTGGGAAAGACTGGACAGCTGGAGACCTGCTGTCCCTTGGCCTTGAGGTACTATTCCAGCATGTCCTGCCACCACAGATATCCCTGCATGATGCATTAGTCATAGACCATTCCACAGCATATGAGGTTGTGGCAGGGTCGGGTGACTGGCCCATGTAGAGGCCTACCTATAATATGCCATCACTGCTATACCACCAAAAACACAAGTTTGGCCCCTAGGGAGGTTGGCTTATGGGATTTGCCAAAGTATCTGGTCTATCCAGGTCTCCAGGTTTGAGGAAAAGAGAATAAGTGTGTGGAAATCCTCTTTGGAGCTAACATTCATTTATCTATCTCTCCATTCATTTTTCCTTCAATCCACCTGTCTCTCCATCCATTCACTATTTCCACATACATCCACTTAGTATGTAAGTGGTTGCCAGACTTTGGTTTAAATACTGAGGTCAGAGAGGTAAGAAGCCACTCTGACCCCAGGAGCCCATGGTTTGGTGGGAAGACGGAGGAGCCCATTGACATAGGTAGCACTGCAAGGCCAGTGGGATGCTATTTCTGGAGGACTAGAGCCTCAGACCCATATTATAACTACAGGGGGAGGGTGATGCCAGAGAGGGCTAAGGCCAATCCAACCAAGCAGCTGGGGGTTGCTTGAATTGGACAAGGAGAAAATTAATCAGGGAAGTGGTGGAATTGGCACATACCCATACAAACTGGTTAGGATGGAGGAAGCAGGCCTGCATGGCCTGTGAGGTCAGCTGAGCCCTCACTGCTTTCTCATTCTGTGTTGTCTTTGCCATGTGGGTCCTCTGCAGTGTACAGGCTACTGTGCCCTGAGACTGAGAGAGATGGGTACCTGCAGGCTTGCACAGTTCAAGTGTTGCTGTCTTCTATGTTAACTTCACCTGTCAGACCTGTGGAGGGTCCTAACTCAGCCACCATGAAAGTGTGACTGACGGGTGTCCTAGGCCTTCACCTTCTTCTGAACTGCTGTATAAACGCAGCATAGGTTTCTTAACCTCTGTGATCAGTTGGCTCCTATGCCTATTTAGGATATTTCTAGAATATCTAGCAGCTAGGTCAACAGGCAGCTATGTCAGGAAACTCAAAAGTGGGAGCTGTATCTGGGATCTGTGGAAGGGTGCAGCAGTGGACTGATGGGGCTGGGTTCCAGGATTGCAGAGGTTTACAAAAGTGAGCAGTGCAGCTTGACAAGTAGTCCTGATGTGGCTATTAGGACAGCTTTCTGCTCTCCTGATTGATTGATTGATTGATTCAGGCAGATGAATGCCAGGCCAGGTGGGCAGGACCAGAGCAATGGGATGGTAACTAGACTACAGAGAAGATGGATGGATTGTTCTTTAATCAGACATTCTCAAGACATGGGGAACATGTTGACCTGGGATATCACCACCCTCACCCCAGGCCCAGCAAAGAGAGAATCAGCACATGGTGAGAAGCTAGAGTGACTGCTAAGGCCTGGAAGCAAAATAGAGGGTTTTCTGTGCAGCAAATCACTTTGAAACTAAATCTCCTTACTCCAGACGCACACTGAAAATGAAAATTCTGTTCTTTGTTTCAAATCTCCGAGAGACCGGAAGAACACTGGGATCAGACTCTGGCCTCTGGGGAGGATTTGATAGAATGCTCCTTGGTCTTGGCCTTGAAAACTGGAGGAGGTTCAAATCCTCAGGGAGATGTCCCTTGAGGACAAATGCTTTGTGCAGGAAAGCACTCGTTAGACATGTACGGTAGAAAATGACTGGTTTTGCATGAATTTGGCTTTTAAAGGTCACTAGTGCTAGCTCCCAACATAAAAATGTTGAGAAGGATTTAGAAATCATATAGACCAAGTCCATTTGCTAGAAGGGGAAACGGGGTCAGAGAGTTGCCTATGACCAGGGACATCATTGGTTTACCATCTATGTCCCCATCTCCCGTCAATGATGTTTTCTGTATAATGGTAGAAAAGTGATGGCAGAAAAGGAGTAAATGAACCAGCTAAAAGTTTGCATTGTACCTCAGATCCACTTTGGGTAAAAGTGTTATTACTGAACAAGCCAAGAGGTACAAGACTGAAAAATGTGGATTTTACATTTCCTGGTAGTTTCATGATTTCTGTATTGAGTGGGTACTAATTAATCCATGTTCTTTGAATGGTGAATTTTATTAGACCAGGTTTTGTCTGCCTCCTCAGACATTGACTGATTAAATGACTTACAAAATAAACCTGCAGTTAGTGTTAGAATTGGTGTGCCCCATATCAGACTCTACCCTTTTCATGGTCATTGTTAGGGTCATTGTTTACCTACCAGATCTCCCCAGCCTAAGAGCCACAGGAACATGTAGTCTTATCACAGAGCTCAGGTGTGTCCCCTTCCTGCAAGTATGCTTCTCCTATTATCCTCACCAGAGTAAGGTGTGAGGGGGAGTTAGCCATTTGTAGCTCCAGTGAAGAATCCAAGCTCCACTATGATAGCCTCCCCCAAGTCCTGCTTATATAATATTCGTGAGTTTACTTTTCACCCATGATGACAGAAAATTCTTTGACACATATCCAAAGAAGAGATGGTACCCATTTCTCCTCCCTTTGAAGCTGGGCTGGCCTGTCATTATTTTGACCAATGGACTGTGGCAAAAGTGACACCTCACCAGTTCTGGGTCTTGCCTTTAAGAGCACATGCTGCTTCCTCTTTGGTCAGTTCATGCCCTGAGTAACCATGTAAGTCCTGCTCCTCTGCAAGAGGAGAGTACATGGAGAATCCCTGAAACTTCAGGGAGAGAGACAGGCCCAGTCTGGCAGCTGACCCTGTCAAGGTGCCAGGCTGCTGAGTTGAGACATTTTGGCTTCTCCAGACCTCCCAGCCACCAACTGAATACATTGAGGGACCCCAGTCCATGCCACATGGGGCAGAAGGATTCCCCTACCAATTACCAACCTCTGTCTGAATTCCTGCCCTGCAAAATCTTTGTAGATAACAAAGACTTGAGTTTGGAGCCAGGTTTCTTGGGTTTGAATCCACACTCTGCCACTTATTTGCTGTGTGTTCTCAGGCAAATGCTGTTCATTGCTGAACCTTGCTTCCAGCGTCCATATCTGGGGTAATACTACTTTCCTTTCGGAAGATTCGAGATACGTACACCTTAGTGTGGTATAAAGGGCTTGGCATATAGTAGGTGTGCAATTAGCCTACGCTGATCTTTGGAATGTTCTTAGCGACCCAGAATTCTATCAGGCAGGGGTCTCTTGGGAATAGCTCCCCACATGTAGTGTGCCATCCTCAGAACAGCCTGGCTTGTCCTCTTGGGGACCTGCAGTGTTGGGAGGGAAGGGCTATGCAGAGACACTGAACCGTGGGGCTGGGGGGCACTTGGTAAAACAGGTCCAGCCCTGACCTGCAGGAGTACAGGACTGACACTGGACTTGGAGACAAAACACACCTGCGTCCACATGCCCCTTGCACAGGCATGTGCTCGTGTCAAGGGGGGGGGAGAAGGGGCTGCTGTTGAGGATGCTCAGCTCAATAAACACGGCTGTGAGGGGTCCCGAAGCTGGGAGCTGGGAGAACTCGGGATCATGTCACAGCCTTGGCAGGTCACTGCTCTGCCCAGCCTCAAAGATACTGCAAGAGAAAGCTCTTTCTAAACTGTAAAGCACTCTATGTGTGCAAGGCATTATTCTTAATAGCGTGACAAGGAGGAGGAGGAGATAGAGGAAGTGGATGAGGAGAAAGCCGCCTGAATCTGCCTGATAACAATTTTACATCTGTAATTCCTTCCCCTTCCTACCACATCGGAATTTTATGGAGGATTAGTGAGCGTCCAGCTGCAGAAGGCCTGGAGCCCCTTAGGAAAGGCTCAGCTAGGACTTTATTTAATGAATCCCCTTAGAGGGGATTTTCTTTTGTGGTGAAAAGTTCCCTGCTGGTAAGGGATATATTCCACCACCTGGGGCCTCTTCCCTGGGCTCCTGTAAACCAGAAGAGCAGGGATGTATCCAGTCTGCAGTATGTAATAGTGGGCGTGCTAGCCAACATACTGAGAACTTTCAGGCTGCTATTCTATTTTCTCTCTTCGTGTTTTTGCCTCAGAAAGAATAGCTCCCAGTGCTTTCAACCCCCCAGCCCTCCCCAAGACCATAATGTGATACTCCCTGGAGTTCACTTGTCTGGCTCAGTACCACTGGGATGCTGGGAGGCACAGTGCCTGGGGGGACCTTCTGTGACCCGCAGAAATGTGAGCTGTGTTGCTGGGTTCATGGCCTTCCTGTAATGATAACTCCTTACATGGGGTTCCTCAAATGCAGGTATTCCAACTATACTTGTGCAAAGAACCCCATGGTCTTACTCTCTCCTGACAGCCCTGGGCAGGCTCACCCCATGAAAAGGGAAAAGGAAGGTCCAGACTGCTGTGTACCACGGGCGAGAAGGTGGAGACTTGAAGCCTAAGATTTGAGACCCCAAATAGGATAGGGTTGCTAGTTGAAATACAGAATGCCAAGTTAGAGTTGAATTTTAGATAAACACTGAATGCTTTTTTAGTATAAATATGTCCCTGTCTTAGTCATTTTGTGTCGCTATAATAGAATACCACAGACTGTGTAGTTTATGATAAACACAAATTTGTTGGCTCATGGTTCTGAAGGCTGGGAAGTCCAAGATTGAGGGGCCACAACTGGAGGGGGCCTTCTTACTCCATCATCCCATGGTGGAAAGCAGATGGGCAAAGAGAGGGCATCTGCACATACAGCAGAGAGAGAGAGGGGAGAGAGAGAGGGCACACAAGAGGAGACTGAACTCATGCTTTCATTTATTTATTTTTTGAGACAGAATCTCACTCTCACCTAAGCTGGAGTGCAGTGGCATGACCATGGCTTATGCAGCCCTGGTCTCCTGGGCTCAAGCAATCCTCCCACCTCAGCCTCCTGAGTAGCTGAGACTACAGGTTTGCACCACCATGCCAGTTAATTTTTTTTATATATTTTTGTGTAGAGATGAGGTTTTGCCATGTTGCTCAGGCTGGCCTCAAACTCCTGGACTTAAATGATGCACCTGCCTCAGCTTCCCAAAGTGCTGGTACTAGGGTGTGACTCACCATACCTGGCCTCATCTTTTTATAGGGAACCCACTTCTGCGATAATGGCCTTAATCTGTTCATGAGGGCAGAGCCCTTGTAGCCTAATCACCTCTCATTTGGCCCCAATTCTCAACACCGTTACATTGGGGATTACATTTCCAAAATATGCTTTTTGGGGGACGCATACAAACCATAGCAGTCTCAAATGAATTTTTTACAAAGAAAAATACTTTAGTGTAAGTATGACCCAGGAAATATTTCGGACATACATATATGAGTATACAAAAAAAAAAAAAAAATTCACTGTCTGAAATTCCAACTCAGCTGGGTTTCCTGTATTTTTATTTGCTAAATCCAGCAACCACCCTGCTGATGAGGGCTGCCCCTCTGCAGTGCTGGTGTTCTGGGTCTTGCTTATTGAGCTGAGTTTGCTGAGTTTGCAAGGCAGTCTTCACTGGGCTGATTGTTTCCTCTTGAAAAATTCACTTGCACTGACATTGGTGGCTCTGGGTAGGTAAGGTGCTGCCTTATTATCTGGTCTGTCCAAACAGAATGCTCATTCTCCAAATGATCACAAGAAAATTCTCATAACTCATTCTCTAAGACCCTTTCTTAAAGCATTTGTCTATCTATCTACGTATTTATTTATTTATATTTATTTATTCATTTATTGAGACAGAATCTCACTCTGTCACCCAGGCTAGAGTGCAGTGGCGCAATCTCAGCTCACTGCAACCTCCACCTCCCAGGTTCGAGTGATTCTTGTGCCTCAGTCTCCCAAGTAGCAGGGACTATAGGCATACAGCACCATGCCTGGCTAATTTTTTGTATTTTTAGTAAAGACAAGGTTTCGCCATGTTGCTGAGGCTAGTCTTGAACTCCTGAGCTCAAGCAATCCACCTGCCTTGGATTCCCAAAGTACTGGGATTACAGGCGTGAGCCAATGTGCCAGCCTTTTAAAGTATTTAAACAGCTTCCTATATCAAACAGCAAATGCCAGACTATTGAATTTAAAGAAATCCACTCCTAGGATTTTATTTTCTTGTGGATATCTTACACACACACACACACACACACACACACGCACACAGACACACACACACACACACACGAATAACACGGAATATCTGAGCCCCTAAATACAGTTTGGTGCTTTTCTTTCTAATCTTCTAACTGTTAGAAAGCCAGGCTCAGGCTTAATCAAGGTTGGAATTCAGGTCCCTGTCATTTCCAAATCTCAATTTCAGAGTGAGAAGCCTTCCATGAGAAATGTTTGTGTGCCCGATGCCTTCCTGGAGCAGAAGGCTGGAGTGAAGTCTCTCCCCCAGCTTCAGCTCTTCTCTTTCCTCCCTGTACCTTTCCATACCATCTTCTTTGCTTTGACAAGGAGTGGGCCTCACTGACCTCCCTGTCAGGGAATCACCTGTCTTTCTGTCTTGTTTGTGACTCCCTGAGGATTCCCTCCGCCCGGTGTTCCCTCCTCTCCTCCATGTAAGGCCCTACTCCATCCTGATACAGACATTCCTAAGATGTATTCCTTCAGTGGAAGACTCTTGCTTCCATAGAAATGCAGCTGCCTCTTCCATGGATGCCACCTTGACAAATTCTTTCCCACATAAGTGCTTGGGGGAAGAAGAAGCAGGACGGAAGCCGACCTGCTTAATCCCTGAAGACTGGAGGTAGGAGAACAATGAAGGAGAAGCACTGAGGACAGGCCACGTTGGCCTCTCAGTGATCTTCACACAGCCCTGCCATGGAGCCTCCTGAAGACTCCACTTTTCGCACGTCTGAATGTCAGGGCTGGGCTCAGGGGGAGAGCAAATAGGACAGGCACTGATTAGCAGACAGTTTGTATGATCAATGTCCAGAGCTGTAAATTTATCAGAAAATGGATTCTAATTAAAACTAAATTTGGCTCACTTACAAATGACTAACTTAAGGGGAATAAAAAGGAGATTTACCTTTATTTATTGCAGCTCCCCAGGATGTGAAGGGGCAGACGTTTCTGTATACGTCACAAGTATAGTGGAGGACCCTGATGGTTTGTGAGGAATCTGGTGGCTGCCATTGTTACTGCAGCAGATAAAGGGAGTGGAAGTCATCAGAAGGCAAGACCATCTCCTGAGGGTCTGCAGGTGTGGCCACATCATGCTTTCCTCACAGAGAGTGGCTGTGCCTACATGTGCCCTGAGGGACCAGTTCCTGCGGCTAAAGGCCAGTCTCCAGTCTTCAGCAAGCAGAGCAATTTCAGCTCTTCTGTGCAGCACCCTGGGTGCTGCTGACTAGCGTGCTGCAGAGAAGAGAGGTTAAGAACACCAGCTTCATGGTCAGACAGTTCATAATCTCAATCCTGCTTACTTATTTTGACTGTTTAATACGGGGCACACTGCTTTACCTCTCTAGGTGTTAGTTTCCTGGCCTTAAATGGAGGTAAAATTGTATTTGTTTCATAGGGTTGTTGGAAAAATTAAACAAGATACCATAGGCAAAGTTCTCAGCATAATGTCTATTCTTCAGCAAATGTTTAATAAATGATGCTGTTTGTTCTTAGAAAACATGTTAACGAGGTCTGTAATATCCTAACACGTGTGGTTGTTTTTAAGGTGATGTCTTTAAAGCTAAAATATGTTGCCTGCTCATTGTGACTATTTATGAGTATTCTTAGCTGATGCATTATAGTATAGCAATGTTTTTTCTAAATTTTTTTTCCTCCATTCACCTTTTGTGTTTGAGGTTTTTAATTTTTTCAGGCATCTCAAATCAAGGCTGAGTATGAACAAGATAGGTTCAGGAGATGCCTGAAAAATGCCAACGAATGTAATGCTGCTGTAGCATAGTGGTGGTCAAAGTGTGCCCACAGACCCCTGGGAGATCCTGTCAGGGTGACCTACAAGGTCAGAACTATTTTCACAATAACACTTAGAGATGCCATTGCCTGTTTCAGTGCATTGACATTTGTGTGGATAGTGTAAAAGTATTGATGGGTAAAGCTTTGTTTTGTCTAGTTATGAAGCCAGTATTGCAATGACATCAAAATGTACTAGTAGTCATTGTTTTCCTTTATACCAGTCACAGGAAAAAAAAAGAGAGAGAGAGAAAACAAATTTTACTTAAGAATGTCCTTGATGAACTTGTAAAGTTAGTGTTTGATTAAATCTTTATCCTTGAATCCTTTTGACATTCTGTGTGATAAAATGGTAAGTTCAAGTAAAATACTTCTGCTGCATACTGGGGTATCATAGTTGTTGCAAGTAAAAGCACTCATGTGGTTGAGTTGCAGGCTGAACTAGCTAATTCTTTTCATAGAATATAATTTTTCCTGAAATAACAATAAACATACATAAGCTGTGGGTCTTTAGACTTGTATATTTGGCAGATAATTTCTTAAAAATACAAGGAGTAAGTCTGTCACTCCAAAGCAGACAACTGAAAGTGTTTGTTGCAAATGATCAAATTTGATGTTTCAAGTGAAAATTGGAGCTTTGGGAAACTTAACAGTTTCCCGCTATTTAAGAGCTGATATTAATGAATATGGGTTTTTCATACTTCATGTGTCAACATTCAGGCGAGCTACATAATTAGGTTTACCGATATTTGCCAAATCACCAATATGTGATGTGACCAAATCACGCCAGAGGTTAAAGTTCCATTAGAAGTTCAAAATAGATAAATGTATTTTAATGCAACATTAATGAAAAATTTTCATTGCAACTTAACTTATTGAGTTGTGATATAGTGGCAAAGAATATCCTCAATTATCTGGAAGAGCTATTGTAGTTCGTTTCCCTTTTTCAACTACATATCTATGTAAGATGAATTTTCTTCACATAATTTAACCAGAATAACATATTACATCAGGCTCAGTGCAGAAGCAGGAATGAGACGATAGCTGTCTCCTGCTAAACCAGACATGAAGAGATTTGCAACACTGTAAAACAGTGCCAGTCTTCTCACTGTTTCTTGAAAGTATACTTATTTTTCATAAAAATATATTCTCTGTGTTAATGTGTAATGAGTTTATTATTGGAGTCTGATAATTTTCAAGAGTGAAAAGAGGCCATGAAACCAAAGAAGTTTGAGAACTGCTGCTCTAGCAGATTCTGTGTCCTTCCTCAACTAGAGTTCTCGCTATGTCGTATTGTCATGGTCACGTGTGAGCTTGTGTTACTAGCTGGTCACGGAAGCTCCTGAGGATCTCTTCTTCTTTCTGTTTGCATCCATATCAACTGGCACAGGGCAGTATGTGTTTGGTAAATATTTAATGAATGGGATAATGCATGTTTGATTGCCTTTCCATGTATAAAAAGTCCTGTTAGCTTACGGGATTACCTGAAATAATATCAGGTTTCAACAGAGACTCTGCTGTGCAAGAGACCTGGTTCCCATTTATTATCTATCCCTTGGTGTCTGTGTATTTGGGCAGGTTACACAATTTCTAGTCTAAGATATTAATCCTTCATTTGAGAAATACAAATTCCCCAGTCCCAGGCAAGACTTATTAAGTCAGAAATTCTGGGGGTGGAGCTGAGCAATCTATGGCTTAACAAGCCCTCCAGGTGATTCTGATGTCTCCTGAAGTTTGAGAACTTCTGTGCATCTTTTATTCTCCTCTAACGTGGGGAATATAACCCTTACTCTGTGGACTTGCTGGCAGATTACATGAGATAATACTCGTAAAACGCTTAGTGGCAATGCCTAAACCCTTAATAAGCAGTACCTATTCTTATTTTAAAGGACGAGGAAATAGACTATTTTCATTTCACTGAACTATTTCCTTGTCCACAGCCACAACCTTGTTCACATTCTGTGGCGCTGAGCTTGGGGTAATGAGTCTGACTGAGTTGGAGAGAGAAGTGGAGGGGCCCAGGAAGCTGAGAAGGATAGTGCATGGACAAGGTCTGGAGGCTTGTGTTTTCTTCTCTCCTCCTTTGATGAAAGCTTGTTGACCTTTAGCCTGGCGGCAGGTTCACTTCTCCTACATAGTGAGGGACAGCACACAACAATCCAATGAACTCAAAAAAGTCCTGGATGGAGGGAGAGAGAGGAAAAGAAATGACAGCTTAGAGAGAGGTTGAGAGAGGAGAAATGCTGGGCAAATTCCAGCAAGTAACCTTTGCAGGTGGCAGCTGGGGAAACAGAACGTGAGAAACTGTCATTCCAAATCACAACTTTGACAAAGGGAATGAATCAGCACCTTAGTAGATAGGTGACTGAGCTTCCTGGTGTCATACTCTCCAGCCTGGCTTATCAGAGGACCCATTCCCGTGACCCTATTAAAGGTCCATTGGCATCTGCAAGTCTTGTTAATTGGAAAAGCATCGAACTGCACAGCTAGCAAAAGCCCATTGAGAATTCAGGGCCTCTGTAGGACTGATGGACCTATTAACTGCTTCCCTGCCTGCAGCTCTCAGCTTTGTATACTCAGAGGTCCTCGGGGCAGTATGCTTTCTCTCTAGTGCATTGATTCACTCATTCATCCACTCATTCACTCATTCATTTATTTCTCTGTTTATTTGTTCATTCCCTTAACAAACATTTACTTATACCCTTGTGGTAGTTTCTTTTTACTCTAGACCAGCGCTTCTAAAACAGAAGCGGTTTCCCACGCTTCCCTTCTGGGACATTTGGCCATTTCTGGAGACATTTTGGTTGTCAAAACTGGAAAGTATATTGACAAATAGTGGGTAGAGATGATGACGTTACACATCCTAAAATGCATAGTTATTTGACCACAAATGTCAATAGTGTCAAGGTTGAGAAACCCTGCCATAGATGAAAGATGGACATTTGTGGGTTACAAAGGGACAGAATAGGCAATGGAGACAGCAGCTATTGACCATATTTGCAAGATGGGCAGAGCTAGAGAGAATGGAGTGATAAGCTAGAGAGAATGGAGTGATGGCTCAAAAAAGAAGCATGGGGAAACTGAAGGGTGTTCTAAGAGTCAGTGGAGGGGAAAGGGTGAAGGTGCAAGAAAGGAGGAGGGAAGGGAAGCCTCACTTAGTCTGTTTTCTGTCTGAGTCTCTTTCAAGTCTTAAAAAAACTTTTTTTTTTCCTTGCTCTGTGGCCCAGGCTGGAGTGCAGTGGCACCATCACCACCATCATAGTTCACTGCAGCCTTGACCTCCTGGACTCGGGTGATTCTTCCATCTCAGCCTCCCGAGTAGCTGGGACTATGAGTGTGTGCTACCATGCCTGGCTAGTTTTTATAATTTTAGTAGACATGGGGTTTCACCATGTTGCCCAGGCTGGTCTTGAACTCCTGGCCTCAAGCAGTCTGCCTTCCTGGACCTCCCAAAGTACTGGGATTATAGTCATGAGCCACTGCACCCTGCCAAAAATACCCTCCTCTTGCCAAAGTCCCACAAATTATATTTGAAGCAGGTGTCGTGAAGCATTAGGGGCAGAGTAGCCAAGTCATCACCATACTTTCCATTCATGCACACACATGCTGGGATCTAGCCATGTCTGCCATACAGTGGGCACCATGTTCCTGGGCCTACCTCCTTCACACTAGGGCTGAGTGGTCTTTGCTAAAAGGCCACTGTGGCTTCTGCTGCTTCCAGTTCTGTGCCTCCTGCTTTTCTTGCAGCTTTGTGCCTCATCCCATGAGTGTCTGTTTCAGGAGACGCTAGAACAACTCAAATGCCCAACCAATAGTTAATTCCTGCTTGCTTCATCTGTGGGCTTTGTTGCTAAGCACACATTGCTGGTATGTGTGAGGATCTGTAGAGCTTGGAGTTCTAGCCCCTGTGTATGCTTCTTACAGACTCAGAAGTGGGCTATCTATTACCCTATAGAAGGTGCCTCTGGCCATCATGGTCCACTGGCTCTTGAGATCTAAGTGGAACCTCTTATTCTGCAAACACTGCCTTCTGTTTCCTTCTTCCTCATCACTGGGCTGCATCCAGCATTGAGCAGGTGAGTTAGAGAGATGCCTTGCCATTGAGATTTCTTGCTATCTTTAAAAGTATCTCTTTGCCTGAATCTTTGAATCAGACTACATCTTTAAGCCACTTAATGTGCTCTGATGATCTATTGTGTAACAAATGCATTGGCTAAAAACGTCAATCATGTCATTATTTCTCACGGTTATGGGATTTTGCTGGGCTCAGCTAGGCACTTCTTGCTCACCTTTGCTCGTGCAGTTGCATTCAGATGATGGCTGGGGCTGGGGTCACCACAAAGGCCTCTTCACTTTCAGATCTGATGGTTGATGGTGGCATCAACTGAGAACTCAGCTGGGGCTATCTTTCAGAATACCTACACCTGTCCTCTCCCTCTGACCAGGGCTCCCTCGCAGCATGGTGGCTGGATTTCAAAAGGGAGCATCCCAAGAGACAGGAATTGAATGCCACCAGTTTCAGCTTCCATTATATTAGGTTGGGTAACCATTTACAGAGCCCAGCTTTAAGGGAGGAGACATAGACCCCACTTCTGGGAAGGAGGAGTAGCAGGTACTTTGGGGACCAGGTTTTGATACTCCTTCGTAACATGTAGTCAGAGAAGAGTGAACGGGTGTGTATTCATCCATGCAAAAGTCCTGAGCACCAACCTTGTGTCAGTTTCTATGTGAGGACACAGGTGATGAAGCCAGGCCTCCTGCCCTTGAGGAATGCACAGCTCGTGGACTAACTTCTGGACCTTAGAAGTCTGTGCTGTGAGTGTTTTTCCTGGTTGGAAACTTGAGATAGGGCAAAAACTGGCAGGTCCCTGATGTTGCTCTCCTTTAAGCTTCCAGTGGTACCCCAGGACCCTGAGGAGCCCCACCCTGGGAGTGGAGCCTGCCTCCTCTTACCTTTTAATCTTCACAGCCAAGGCATTTTCTTTGGAGTTAAAGGTCATGTGCAGTTGATTTTCTGTTGCTGGCATCCAAATTGATATAAGTCATCAACTAAAAGCAAGTTAGAGGAAATAATAGAGGGATACATTCAAGACACCATGTATACATGACTAATGTGGATGGCTGATTGAGGGAGTTTTCTAGGTTTAGACTATGCGTGATTTTGCTTTATTTGCTCACTTTAGAACCTAACCTTTGAGTTAGCTGCGACTCTCTTGAAAATGTAATGACCACCTGCAGCCCCTGTTATTCTGTAAAAGAAAAGTCACCTTAATCCCCATGCCCCAAATGGCAAGGGCATAATGATACAGCATAGTTCTTTAAATTAAATGAACTTATATATTTTAAAAGTATATTGTATTTGTCATATTGTTACTATCATATTGCAGACACTGATGAGTGTTGTGGGCATCGGCTTCCTGGTGCCCATCCTCTTCACGGAAGGTAAGTAACTTTTGATTACTAGGGCCTGGTTTCTGCTTCTTGCTCCTTTAGGCCTGATGTTTTGTCCCCTCCAATTCTCATGTTGAAATGTGCCTTCCAGTGTTGAAGGTGGGCCTAGTAGGAGGTGTTTTGGTAATGGGGGTAGATCCCTTATGAATGGTTTGGTACTGTCCCCATGGTAATAAGTGAGTCCGCACTCTGAGTTCAGGGGGAGATCTGGTTATTTGAAAGAATGTGGCACATCCCCATGGTCTTTTCCTTCCTTTCTCGCCATATGACATGTCTGCTTACCCTTCACCTTCTGCTAGGATTTTGTAAGCTTCCTGAGGCCTCACCAGAAGCAGATGCCAGTGCCATCCTTTCTATACAGTCTGCAGAACCATGAGCCGAGCCAACTAAACCCTCCCCCTGTGTGTGTGTGTGTGTGTGTGCGCGTGTGTGTGTGTTTGAGAATGGAGGTTTAATGAGTGAAAGAAAGAGAAAGGAAAATAACTCCCTCTCCTGCAGAGAGAGCACTCCCAAGTGCATCTTCTCTAAACCTCCTTTTTAATATCAACTTTCCCAGCATTAGGCATTTCTTTATGGCAACACAAACAAACCAACACAGAACCTTACCTCATTTCATGAGTATTTGGCTCAGGTTCACTGGTAGGAGCTGATAGAATAATTCAAATGTCCAGCCACCTATCATGTCTAAGAGTCCTTCTGTCCCTGACTTTCTGGGGTCTCTGTTATCTTAACTTTGAGAATTGCTGGAAGGAAGGGAAATAAGAAATCCAACAAGCTAGATTGGCAGGGTCATTTCATTCTAGCCCACCTTTACTCTGGGCCTGGGTACTAACCACCTTTCAAAGTTTATTTATTTTTTCTTCGAAAACTTAAAGCAAAACAAAGGCACCAAGGTGATTATTTCCTAATAATAAACCCCCTAAACTCTTTCCTATCATTCTGTTAATAACTTAGTTCCTTGAAGGTTTTCTCTCTGAAATTTAGGAATAGCTGAAGCTGTCATCCTTCTAAATGGTTTCTGATCATAGCTTCAGGATTGATTAGTACCTGCTCTCCTCTTTCTCCCCACCTGGAGGCATCTTTGAGAGCAACATGCTGAAAAGATGACAACAGTAAGACCTAAGGAATTCATAAATGGCTTTGACTGCGTGGGTTTTGATGAGGCAATATGGAAAATGATTGCATTAAGTATTGCTATTTATTTACTTGACTTTGTACAGGACAATCAATTTTTTCATGTTCCATGCCTCCTGTCAGGAAGTTAAACGGCAGAGAAGGCAGACTGGAAGCATTACCTCATTTCTCTCAGAGATGCTGTCACTCCTCAAATCACTTTAGAATGTTTTTAATAACAGCATCTTTCATTCCCATCCACTGAGGGAGTAGAGATTCTCCCTTCACAAAGAACAGGACACTGAGGAAGGTGAGATATGACCAGGAAAAGATGAGCTAATTTTTTCTTGAACTGTATGAAAAGCTATTTCTGTAGGTCAGTGTTGGCAATTTTATATAGGTAACCCAATAATCTAACACATGACTTTGTCAGTATAGTGTTAATCTGTCCTAGGAAAGCAAGATTTGGTCCTATTTGAGCATTTAGGGAAAAAATTCCAGATCCTTGCAGAGAAAGCTGGTCAATATTTAGCCCTGGTCAGAGCAGATATCAAACTAGAATTATATAAAAAGATACAGGTCAGAAGCTGAACTGGACCCACTGTATGAACCTGATGGAATAGTGAATGCATTTCTGGTGTGTGTTGATTGAATATTTTTGGGAATTCTGAAAAATTGGTCAGAATTATTGATGGCTTTTTAAGATGGTCTCTGAGTTTGAATGTCAAGCTCTGGAAATCAGGCTCCTGTGTTAGAAGGAAAGGCTGGTTAGGGGAAAGAGAAAAATTAAACAATGTTTGCTTTTCATCTAAGAGGTGAAGTGTGGAAGAGGGAAATTACTTAGTCATAAGGTTCGAATTTGAGTTTAGGCTCTGACAACACTGTGGCCAAGTCATGGTGTCGCCAAGGATGAGCTTTCTTGCTCTTAGAGAAACTTTATAAAAATATAAAGTTGATGTGATGGTTAATGTTATGTGTCAACTTGGGAGTCCATGGTATCCAGATATTTGTTCAAACATTGTTTGATGTTTAGATTTTAGATGTTTCTATGAAGGTATTTTTTAGATAAGACTAACATTTTAAAAAATGTCTCAACACATGGAAATGATAAATATTCAAGGTGATGGATACCCCTGAATACCCTGACTCGATCATTACACACTCTGTGCATCTAAAAAAAATCACATGGAGCCCATAAATATGGAACATATTATATATTAATTTTTTTTTAAAAAAAAGGAAGAAAACAGTTTGGCAGTTACTCAACAAGTTGAATATATAGTCACATACAAAAGAAAAGTTGGGAACTGTATGAGACTTTTTTAGAACTGGTTTATGGGAACTGAATGAGACTTTTTTTGGAACTGGTTTAAGGTGAGATTTTTAATGTGGGGGTTTAATTAGAATGGTAAGGATCATAATGTATCAGGGTAAGACTGGCCAGACAGCAAGATGAAGATTTTGAGATGAGGTCTTTGAGGGGGAGTCTTAGCATATCAATGGTTGTTTGATGTTCTCTGCATATGCACCTTTGATTTTCCTGGGCAATTGTTTCCTGAAATAGCTGTCATGTTGATGAAAATGTAGTGGTAAGTGAAGAGATGCTATGTGAAAATGGTCAAGTAGTAAAGTTAAGCTGGGCATGGTGGCTCATGCCTGTAACCCCTGCACTTTGGGGGAGCCGAGGTGGGAGGACCACTTGAGGTCAGAAGTTTGAAAACCGCCCAACCCACATAGTAAGACCAGTCCCTGCAAAAAAGAATTTTTTAAAAAATAGCTTAGTGTGGTGGCCTGTGTCTACAGTCCTAGCTACTTGGGAGGCTAAGGGAGGAGGATAGTTTGAGCCCACGAGTTCAAGGCTGCAGTAAGCTATGATTGCTTCATTGCACTCCAGCTTGGATGACAGAATGAGACTCCGTCTCTAAATATATATACATGTGCATATGTGTGTATATGCATATATATAATATACACACACATAGCATTATTTATATGACATATTTATATCATATAATTAATGACCAAAATATTGAGATTTAAATTCGTAGATTTTAAAGCAGATTATCCCCCATAATGTGGGTGAGCCTCATCCAATCATTTGAAAACCTCAAATTAAGTTACAAAAAAACCCCTAAAAAACAAAGTAGCTCTGTGGCAGACCAGTTCACTCTTAGGTAAGAGGCTTTGCCAGGTGGGATGGAACAGAAACCAACTCTTAGTAACCAATGAATTGTCAATTAATAAAATGAGTGTTGATAATTTGAAAAAAAAAACAAAGATGACTATGAAGATGGTCAAGTAGTAAAGTTAAGCTGGGCATGGTAGCTCATGCCTGTAATCCCTACACTTTGGGGGAGCTGAGGTGGGAGGGCCACAAAGGCAGCATACTGCCTTTGGACTTGAACTGTAACTCTTCCCTGGGTCTTCAGCCTACCAGCCTACTCTGCAGATTTTGGACTTGCCAGTCCCCACACTTGCATGAACAAATTCTTTAAAATCTCTCTCTCTCTCCCTCCAGATCTGTAGATAGATAGATAGATGATATAGATACAGATACATCCTGAAAAATACAATTGGATAAAGGAATAAATAAGTTAGCCCACGTAGTCATTCAAAGTATGGAGCACCTACTCTGATCTGCCCTGGCACAAAGTGCCTTGACATTAATTTCATCTCTAGGAGACCACACTTGTCTCATTGACTGCTGGGCCTCCAGCTCCTAGCACAGGGAATAGCACACAATTCATTCCAATTAAATGATCATTTCTTTTCCCCTGTGAGCCATAAGTCTGGGTCCATTCTGGAGACGTGGGCCTTGACCTGGAACTGGAGTAGGACCAAGAGTGAAGCAAAAGTTGGGATGCGATTTCCTTGGAGACCTGGGAAGGCAGGCATGGAGAGGGAGATTCAGAGAACTCTGAGTAGTTGCTTAGAAAGGGGTGCTGTACACCAAACATCTCACTTCATCTGCCCTTGTAGACCTCAGATAGCATGACTCATGGGTGAAGGAAGCAACTGCCCAGAGCACGGAGCACAGCTAGCCTCTCCCCCCATTATTGTTGTATCAGTAGACGAGCTTATCTTCGGGGGGCACCTCAGACTTCTTGCAATACCAGCTAGCACGGATGTTAGCTCATAGAATCTTTACAGATTTATTATAAAAGATTTATATTGTATACATATTTATTGTTATTTGTTTCCAGACATAACCCAATTTCCACAAACATTACATATTCATTCCTTATAAACTCAAATTTCTTATGGATTCAGCTTTTTTTTCTCTGCATGGGTTTTATCCCTTTCCTTTCTGTGTGTTTTCCTGACCTTAGAAAGTGCTTCCTCCAAAGGCCTCCATTTGTCCTTACGCTTCCTTCCCTTATACTAAGGGAATTGTTCAAATTTTTAAAAATTGAGTATGAAATTAACAGATGCCTACTGTCAAAAATTTGAAAAGTGAAACAAAGAAGTAGGCAAAACAGTACCCATATTTCTGTTAATATTTTGGTCTATTTACTTTAACTTGTAGCCTCTTTATCCAGTTTGTTATCATTTTGTACCCACCAACCTATTCTCAGCATTTTGATATAAAAAAAATCAAGAGCCTTATTTTGAATGTCTGCCCATTTGGCGGTCTACCTTTGGGTATAATATCATTTGCTAAACAATTTCTGTAATGTTGGACATTTGGTTTGTGTCTGTTTTTCAAAAAATGATTATGCATAGCACTTCAAAGAACATATTGTACTTAAATCTCAGTCTGCCTTTTGGGTTACATATTTGGGAAAGATACTCGATCATAACACCAGCTCGCATCTCTCAGGCCCTCCCATGAGCCAGCCCCTGTGCTGAGAGCTGTGCCTGTGCTTGCCCAGGCGTTCCTAACAGTTGCCTTACAGAATTCATACCATGACCCCCATTTTTTCAGATGGGAACCCCAAGGTACAGGAAGATAAGGTGGCTGGCCCTTGTCCACAATGGCCATCAGGTGCAAAGCAGCAGAGCTCTTTGAGCCTAGGCAGTCTGCTTCTGACACATGTTACCACTCACTGGGTTGAGGGCCTGGGCATCTTCCAAGGCTTCCCATACAGATTACCAAGTTGCTTTCTAAAAGGTATTCCTGAGGAGTCCCTGCCCTGAGGGAACCTGTCTTGTCATCCTTGTTCATCCCCAGGGTTGTTGTGGGAGGATGAACAGGGTCACACGTGTCAAGTCCCAACACAAGCCTGGCACTTGGTAGGTGCCCACAAAAGACAGCTGCTGTCATTTCTAGGATGAAGGCCGTCACCGCACAGGTCTGAGGATGGGCTCATCTTCCCAGCCTTTAGGAAGGTTCTTTCCTACTCTCTGTATCTGTGCACCTTCCTGTCCTGTGGCCAGAGGACAGGGAAGCAGGAAACACAACAGTGTTTCCCAGGCTCTTTTCCACCTGGGGGCTTCCTCCACCACCCTCTGGTCTGGCCCAGAACTCTTCCCTGACTTCCTCCATCTTAGCACTTAGGGCCCACCTGTCAGACCACTTACCCACAGGAGAAGAAAAACTGTACGTTTCTGAGTCAGGCTGCCAGTTTCCAAGTGAGCATGGTACCAGTAAGCCTGCACACCAGTGTGGAACATGGGGCTTTTCTCAGCAGATCCAGAGCCTTCTGCCTGCAAAGCCCCCATAGGGCTGGTGGCTACCACTGTGCATGAAGAAGGTAAGGCTCCCTTCTGTGGAGCTCGTGCTCTGGGAACCTGCTCACCCTCCATGGCGTCCTCTGCCTGCCAGGCTGCATCATGTCTCCTTGTGATGGACACACCCTTCTCCCCTTCAGGCAGAGCAGCCATGCCAGGCTCTCTCGGGATACACCCTTCTCGGCAGGTGTTTGAACTCTCTAGAGCCTCTAGAAGGGCCTGTCAGGCAAAGCTGATGTGATGCTTTCTGTTTTACCCATGAAGCAACAGATTCCCTAGAAGGGCCAGCACTGGGATGGAGACTCACTCAGGTGTGCTGACTGTGCCCTGGGGCACTTCTAAGTAAAGGCGGGTCCACAACCAGGTGAATAGCAACATCAAATCCAGAACTGGGAGAAAGAAGTTAAATTCATCTCTCTATTCCACTGCAGTCTCATTAGATTTCCAATAGATTTCATGCTTCAGATGCATTTGCCACACAAAGCTGCTCGGTGTTTCTTGGAGCCCCTCGCAGACGAGACAGGCGGGGGAGGGAGGGATGGCTGTGTGGTAGCAGGCTGGCCTCTGGGAGCAGGGACACTTGCAAACAGAGCCTGAGGAGTAGGGGAGGCATCCAGGAGGTTAGCCCCAAGGGCTGCCATGCTGGGAGAAGATTCCTACCCAAGTACCTGTTACTAGAGGCAGACCTCAAGCACATCACAGCCACATTCTTCCTGCTGCCTCTGCTCCCAGAATCTGGTGAAGAAGGGGCTGGGGAAGGAGCCTTGGCAGGCATGGTTGCAAAGGTGAGCTCCAGATGCCATGTGCAGCCCAGGATATCTTTAGAGAGTATCTTTCCCATCAGAAGTCCCTGGATGACGAGGCTTATAGGAGAAAGAGAAGAAGTCACAGGCCAGATGAAAGACATGGAGAGGAGACTCCACGGGAGGGGACCTGTGAGTCCTCAGTGTCCAACCCTGAGGTCAGCTGGCTCATCGCGTGTTCTAGTCTCTAAACAGCAGCACTTGCCTCTCTTCTCTTCTTTTTCCTTTCCCTCTTTCTTTCCTCTCATTATTCTCTTCTCCTTTGAGGAGGTTCTGGCAAGCCCTGACAATAAGTTTGGGTCATCAAGTCCCCTAAGTACCAGCTCCACATACTCCTTAAACCAGGGCCAGCCACAGTGGAAGGCCCAGAGTCTCTGCTGGGTCCTTCCCATCTGTGATGCTCACGGATGTCCACTTGTCCTGCCTTCTTCCCTCTCTACAGGGTCAGGCAGTCTGAGTTCTGGCTTCCTTGTCTTGCTCTTCAGAGGGGTTCTGTCCCTTTTATCACCAAGGCTTTGACTACTCTCACCTTTTTGCAGGTTCTCTGAGTATGGTGGCCATATTTTCTAATCTCAAGGTCAAATTCCTTGACCTATGTGCACATATGTCATATGTATGTATATGCATATAAGTTGTATATACTGCATGCATATATCTGTATGGATACATGAAAGCATATCCTATGTTGCATTTACTGAAAGTGTCAGAAAACCTAGCCAGCAGGATTGAGTCTCCACCTGCTCAGGTCATTGTGGGAAGCCTTTGTCTTTAGGCTGGCTTTATTTTAGCTCCCTTATTTTAAATGAGTTTATTTTTCTCTCTCAACTGGAAAATCACATTTGATCAGCTGTAGACAGCAATCAGATACTGAAACATTGGGATTTTGCCCAGGAGGCAGCCCCTGCAAAGGTGGTGTGGGTTCTCTGAGGCAAGATGGGACCAACAGGGAGACAGATACAGACTGAGGGGGCCATGAGTCAGGAGGACTGCAGACAGATACAAATGGGGAGACAGAGGAATGAGACTGGAAAAAAGCCAGACTGATGAGCACTGGAGCCACAAGCTTCTGGGTTTGGGCTGGTGCATTCTGTCTGCCTCACTGTCTCTCTCGTTCCTCTGCTCTAATCACATTTGATGAATGTGGCAGAGGGTGAATGAAGTGCCCTCATCATAGCACTAATATTTGACCCTTCTGCTACTGGGGCATGCTGTGAATGGGAATGGCAGCCCACATCTCCTCCCCAGTCTCTTCCCTGCTGCAAATGGGCCTCTGTACACCCTGGAGAGGAGGAGGGCCAGGCCACAGTGGGGGCTATGGATCTAGCTTGACTTTACCACCATCCCAGATCTCAAGGTCACCGCTCTCCTGCTGCTGTATAAAAGGTCTCCCCAGTGTCTTTGGGTCTCTGTCCACATAAACCTCCTGGGTACACACATCTGTCCACAATCCTGAGGGTCCTCCCATTCAACCTTCTCATCCTATCCTCATGGGTAAGTTCAAAGTCTTTAAAAACACATCCCTTGTTAACATCCCCAGCATTGGAAGCTTTACCTGCTTCTTCAACATTGACTGTCCCCCGCAGTACAGCTGGGACCCAGCCAGGGCATCCTCTGCTCCACAGAGCTCTTGTGCCTTCAGCTACATGGGGATTCTGCAGGAAGGAATTCGTGTTCTTACAGATGAGGGGCTTGTAGGTGGGTTTCTTCCCTGCAGGGCTCCTGCAACATTTTCATATTACAGTGTGCTTTTAAAGTCTCCAATGGGGGATTTAGTATGAACATTTTCCTATCATTGATTTGCCATGGGAAGATTTTCTTCTCAGAACACTCAATGACACCTCACAGAATACAGTTTGGGGAAAGGGTTTGGGAAAAAGCAACTGGTTTTTAAACTATACTTCTCACTCAAGTTTGTGAAAATCAAGTGTGACAGATATCATCAAATAAATCATACCAGCAAATATTTCTCATGTGTCTTCTCTGTTCAGCATATCAGGTTGATCCCCCGATGTGCAGCAGATTCTTCTGTACAGATTCTATTCTGTGGGAAAACTGAAGAACTGATGTTCAGCTTCTCAACAAGTTGGCTCCTGAAATAGAAAAAATTTTATTACAGAAGGAGCCTTCTCTGGGTGAAATGCAATTATTTACTGCTTCATAGCTACTAAGCTGGCATTTGGAATTCAGGTGTCACTGAGAGTGCCTGAGTACCATGTTATCTGGAATATTATGACATGGGTCACTTTTCTCCTGGAGGGCTGGTTCCTGGCAGTTCACCTCATTACAGGGAGGTCTTCCAGTTTGCCATTACTTGAGGATTGAACTCCCACCTGCTTGAAACAACTCAGAGAAGGTCGAGAGAAAGTGGAGGGGGGAGAGGGAGAGACAAGAGAATTGATTAACTGGAGAGTAGAATGTGAGGCACAAGCAGGGCCTGGCACCTAGTGGGAGCCTTGGGAAGCAATTGTTGCTGGGTCTTCCACCTTGATTGTTGGAGTTTGTTAATTGTGAGGGACACAGGGTTTTTATCTGTTTTAGGTATGGTGAATATTTGCTTAATAATGGGATTTGGTGCAGGTCTTGATTATTTGAACACAACAAAGTAAATACTTCACTGCAAATAGCATCCTAGGATCTTAAATTCCTGGGGAAGCTGAACAGGCCCTGAGACACCCAGAGGTTGGAGATACGGGCTTTGGCTCCAGTTCTGCCACCACTAATGCGTGACCATTGGCACGTCCCCATGGCCTGCCTGTTTGGGCCTCAGCATGCTGATGTAAGAGATGAGAATCCATCTGGGCCACCGATGCTCAGATGCAGTGCCTGCAGGAGCACAGCCAGTGCTGTGGATTAGCAAAGGGAACCAGAGGATAGGCCAGGGGAGAGATGAGTGCACCAGTGTGTTCATCTTGTTTCTCTTTCAATATTGAAATATATTTAACATACTGTAAAATTCACTCTTTAAGCTGGTTTTAGTATATCCATAAAGCTGTGCAATTATTACCATGATCTTATTACAAAACCTTTCATCACCCCCAGAAGAAAGTCATAGTTATTAACAATCACACAACATTTCTAACTCACCTCAGCCCTGGTAATCATTTATCCACTTTCTGTCTCTAGGGATTTGCCTACTCTGGACATTTTCTATAAATGGAATTGCACAGTATGTGATCTTTTGTGACTGGCCTTGTTCACTTAGCAGAATGTGTTTAAGATTGTCTATGTTTAGCATGTGTCACTTATTCCTTTCTGTGAATAATATTTGATTGTATGGATAGATCACATTTTGTTTATCCATTCATCAGTGGATGAACTTTTGGGTTATTTCTATTTTTTGGCTATTACAAGTAATACTACTACAAGCATTTATGTATAACTTTTTGTGTGGACATATTTTTAAATTTTGTTTAGTATATACCTAGGATTGGAATTTCTGGGTCACATGTGAACTCAGTGTTTCAGTATTTGAAGAACTATCAAACAGGTTGTTTTTTTTTATGATGGCATTCTTCTTTAAACTTTTTTATTTTTAATTTTTGTGGGTACATAGTTAGGTGTATTATTTATGGGATACATGAGATGTTTGATATAGGCATGCAGTATGTAATAAACACCACAGGGAGAATGGGGTATCCATTCCCTCAAGCATTTCATTTAACCTTTGTGTTATAAACAATACAATTACACTGCTTTAGTTATTTTTAAATATACAGTTAAGTTGTTATTGACTGTAGTCACTCTGTCTTGCTATCAAACAGTAGGTCTTATTCAATCTTTCTATTTCTTTTTGTACCCATTTGCCATCCCTACCTCCTCCCAACACCCGCATTACCCTTCCCAGCCTCTGGTAACCATCCTTCTACTCTCTATGTCCATGAGTTTACTTGTTTTGATTTTTAGATCCCAAAATAAACGAGAATATGTGATGTTTGTCTTTCTGTTCCTGGCTTATTTCACTTAACATAATGATCTCCAGTTCCATCCATGTTGTTGCAAATGATTGAATCTCATTTTTAAGAAAAAAATTTCCATAGGTTATTGGAGTACAGGTTGTATCTGGTTACATGAGTAAGTTCTTCAGTGGTGATTTGCGAGATTTTGGTGAACCTGTCACCCAAGCAGTGTACACTGCACCCTATTTGTAGCCATTTATCTCACCCCCTCCCACCTTTCTTCCAGGTTCCCAAAGTGCATTGTATCATGGTTAGGCTTTTGCATCCTCATAGCTTAGCTCCCCTATGAATGAGCACCGCCCAAGTTCCCCAAGTCCATTGTATCATCCTTACGCTTTTGCATCCTCATGGGTTAGCTCCCACTTATGAGTGAGAACATACAATGTTTGGTTTTCCATTCCTGAGTTACTTCACTTAGAATAATAGTCTCCAAACATCCAGGTCACTATGAATGCTGTTAATTCATTCCTTTTTATGGCTGAGTAGTATTCTACTAGACCTTCAGTTCCCCAGTATGTGTGGGTGGGTGTGTTCAGGGTCAGAGGATTCTCCCTTTTCCACTTCTGCAGTTTGGGTACTCACAGTATTTGGGGTGTCTCCCAAGTCCTTCAGGAGCAGTGCACTTCCTTCAGAGGGTCTGTAGGTTTTCAGGATTCCTGGTTTATTCCTGCAACCGTTCTGGAACTAAAATTCATGATGTGAGCCTCTGTCCTCTGCTCTGTCCGTCTGAGTGAGAGCTGCAATCTAGTCCTACCTCCCATATGCTATGATGATTGGGGGAACCAATCCAAACTGTTTTTCAAAGTAGCTATATCATTGTACATTCCCACCAGCAATGTATGAAGCTTTAACTCTCTACATCCTCGCCAATACTTGTTAATGTCTGTCTTTTTATTATAGCCTTGCTAGTAGGTATGAAGTGATACTGTGGTTTCAATTTGCATTTCTCTAGTTATTAATGATGTTGAGCATCTTTTCATGTGTTTACTGGGGCTGTTGGGATTATCTGTTCTATTTATTCATTTTTAAATTGGTTTGTCTTTTTATTGTTATAAGTGTTCTTTATATAATCTGGATACTATTGTTTTGTCAGATATATGGTTTACAAATACTTCCTACCATTTTGTGAGTTGTATTTTCACTTTATTGATAGTGGTTTTTGAGACACAAAAGTTTTTAATTTTCATGAAACCAAGTTTGCCTGTTATTCCTTTGTGTTGCTTGTGCTTTGGCGTCATATCTAAGAAGTTCATCACCTGACCCAAGGTCACAAAGATTTCTGCTTATGATTTTTAAAAATGTTTTATAGTTTTAGCTTTTTTCATTTAGCTCTTTGATCCATTTTGAGTTAACTTTTGTATTGCACGCTTAAGACAATCACTTCAGTGAAAAACAGAACAAAACCTCTGAGTTGGGTCAAATCAAATACGCATATGGGTCACCAGTTTTGCAAGTTCAGAGCAGGGATTTCTTAGTGCTCTCTGCTACTCTTCTGTCAGGCTCCCAAGGAAGGCAGTTTGGAACAAGACTTACAACAGTAGGCACTGATGGGAGCTGTCCCGGGCAGGGCAGTGTGCTGGCTCCCCCTGATGAGAAAGGCCATATGAACATGAATATGCTTGCAAGCCTGCTCCAGAGCTGGGTGAGGCCTTACCAGGTGGAATCGAAACTGATCTCAGGTTCTGTGGGCTTCAGGCCTGGCATGCTTACCTATACATGTCCTTCCAGAGCCCAGGTGCTAGCCTGGTTTCTGGAGATCTGAATCCCCTTGCTAGTTTGCTATAACCAGCTGTGTGATCCCAGGCCACTCACTGAACTACTTCGAGCTTTCAGTTCTTGCTCTAAAACATGACATCAATAACCTTGAGTTCAAGATTTTGATGATTGCTTGCGTCCCACCAACACATGATGTTTAAAAAAAAAAGCTAGAATGGTTTGATTATGGCAGCATCAAGTAGTGTTTCCCCAAATGTTTGCCATAGAAATAAGAGAAAAAGTACTTGTTTGGTCAAATGGCTGACGCTCACTAAATCAAATACAAACAGATCTCTTTACTGCAGAACTTTTCAGAGCCTTTCTGGGAACACATACCCTGAATCTATAGAAGGGGAATGTGGGATGCAGCTTCCATAGTGTCTAACATAGCAAATGAAACCACCATCATGGAATGGAGCTGGACTTCCATCTGTGTGTGATGTTGTGTGGGTCACAAGCCACATTATCCAACCTGATACACAGATTTATGCCTCCCAGAGCTTCACACTCTGTTGCTGCCTGAAAAAGTCCATCAAGTTGGACTAGGTTGTGGAGAGGGACTCCGATCCTGTAAGGCTTTCCAGTCTTCACTCCAGGTTGGTGTGACATTCAGGGCTGCCTGCATTCCTCTGTTGGGCAGCAATGAAATCTATGAAACCCTAGAGTTTACTTGACCTGCTTTAGACCACTGGGGCTTGATCATGTCAGAGACAGAAAACCAGGGTGTCTCTGGACTTATGCACCAGCATTACTTGGCAGTACTGGCCACTGTGAACTGGCCAGGCCACTGTGAGACTGAGCCCTGGTGTTTGGGAAAGAGTCCCAGGTTCGAGGATGTAAGAAAGGCCACTGTGCAAAATGACCTTTCTCTTTTCATCAGTCCAGGGCATTTGCTTATTATTATGAGGAGTGTGGGATGGGGTAGGTGATAATGATAATAAAGGAGAAAATAATGCACAGTAACAATTTAATTAATTTATTTATACTTCATTAGTAATTTTATAATATATCCTTTTTGCATTCTATTTAACTCCTTGGCTTTAGACAGTTTAAGACAAATGTTTGCATTGTTTTGCATTCCTAAAGTAAGGGTTGAGGGCTGTGTGTTGGATGGCAGGGTCAGAATGGGTATGGGACGTAGGAGAGAAAGTTCTGTAACTGCGACAAGTAGATGAAAAGGGAGATCAGATCATAAGCTCTTATTCTGCACATAATGAAAAATGATGTGCATGGTCAAGCGTTCATTACACTACAGCGTCACTCTGGCCAGAGAGGGTCAGATGGGTGGTCTCTCTGGTCTATGCTCCTCCTCCTTCTCAATCTGGAAGCTTTTAGGGAATGAGCAAAGTATCCACAAATGCTGTCCTCCTCAAGGACTAAGGAGATTCATGTAGCGGGTCTTCCTTTGCTGATCTGATTTGACTCTGCAATGGCACAGGCTTTTAAACCTTCAACAATGTGGAAGGTGTTGCTGGTAGAACCGCTAAGGAGATTCAAGTTCCACACACTTATTTCCTTTGTGCTGGGGTGCAAAGGTGAAACTATACAATCTCTACTCCTAGGAGTATCAGGGGGTGACTAGATCCAGGTAGTTTTAGGTTTAGGCTGAGGGCAGTAAGATCTCAGAAAAAGACAGGTATGCATTTGGGAGCTCAAAGGAGGCAAAGATCATTTCCAGCTAATCTGAGAGGTAGGAAGTCTTTGTAAGATGAAAACAAATGTAGGCATTGAATATGCTGCATTGAGGAAAGAATTTAGGTGGCTGCTTCTGGGAGCTTCTGAAGGCAAGCTGCAGTTATATGATGAGATAAAGTGCTGGACCAGAGTGTGTGGAGTCGTACACTGTGGGGCCTGGGGATTAAAAATTTAAATCAGTTTGACACTCTTTTTCCCCCAGTTCTGGGGGGACCTCTGCTTAGTGTTTTATTTTGATAATGAGTGAAAAAAACTCATGGCTCTAAATACCTTCTCTACACTAATGACTCCAAAATTTACATCTCCATCCCAGAGCTGAGCTCCAGACATACACTCACCTGCTGATCTCCCCCTGGATGGCTAATAGGCATTTCAAACTGAGTGCATCCCACACTGAACTCTTGATTTCCCTTTTCACTTTGGTTGCTCCCCACTTTTCACCATCTCAATAAATAACACCGCCGCAGATCCAGTTGCTGAATGAAGAAAGTCAGGCCATTCTTGATTCCTCTCCTCAACGTCTTTCCCAGCCCTGCCCCCAGTCCCCAAGCACATTATGTCAGCTGTGTCTCCAGAATAAGTTCCAGCTGCCATGTCTGTTCTTCCTTCTACAGACCACTCCACACAGCAGACAGATAGATGGCTTAAAAAATGCAAACAGGGCCAGGTGCGATGTCTCACACCTGTAATCTCAGCCCTTTGGGAGGCCGAGGCAGGTGGGTCAGTCGAGGTCAGGAGTTCAAGACCAGCCTGGCCAACGTGGCGAAACCTCATCTCTACTAAAAATACAAAAAATTATCTTGTTGTAGCAGCGTTTGTGCCTGTAATCCCAGCTACTCAGGAGGCTGAGACAGGAGAATCACTTGAACCCAGGAGGTGGAGGCTGCAGTGAGCCAAGATTGCACCACTGCACTCCAGCCTGGGTAATGGAACAAAACTGTGTCTCAAAAACAAACACTCAAGTAGATCAGCCACTTTCCTCTTTAAACTCCCCAGTGACTTCTTTCACTTATAATGAAATCAATTTTTTTACCAGCTCTCTGGGGCCTGACTCTGTTCTGCTCTCCATCGGTGGCTCCTTCCACTCTGCCCAGTCTCTGAGCTGCAGCTACACCACCAATCCCCACCACCAGGTTCACTCCTGCCTGGGGGCCTTTGCCCTTGTCACTGCCTCTGCCTCAAAAGCTATTTCCTGCTCCTTTGTGTGGCAGACTCTGACCTTGCAGTCTAACAGGCCCTCTCTTTCTCATCTTTGTTGCCACATTTTATCCTGTTTTACTTTCTATAAACTGAATCCATATATAAAACCTTCTTGTCCAGTTGTTTATTGTTTGTCTCATTTTTCTTCCTTTTCCTCACTGGAATGGAAGCTCCATGAGAGTGTTGCTCTTTTTTCTTCTTGATCTGTTTTGCTCGATTTTGTTTTCAAAACAATGAGTTGGTCCCTACGTGCTCCAGCTGATCAGTGGGGAGTATTATTCTAAGTCTCATCATGAGTTCATAGATTTAAACATACTTCATGCATTTCAATCAATAGATATTTGTTGACTGAATGGATCACTGAATAAATACAAGTTAAGAACTTTCTGTAGGCTTTCAGGTTTTTTGTTTTCAGACTTTATAGTCCCAAATTTTATATGAAAAATCATTGTATGATTTTGTTCTAGGGTTAATTCTACTCTTCGAGTATTTCCTTGGTACTCTGGGGTTTTATTGAATAAACAACACAGGCCCTGCTTTAATGGATGCTTTTATCCATCTGCTACTGAACACAATAGTTTTAATTAGATCTTGAATTATTTCATTATTGAAACCTGCTGTTGCATTCTCTGCACCTGTCACCTAGTAGGAGTTCACAAAAGTGTTTTTAACATATTTATAACGGAAAATTTTGAGGACATGCAAAAGTAGAGAGAGTAGTATAATAAACTCACTCTTACCCATCATTCAGCTTCAACAATTGTCAAACCAAGACCAGTCTGTCTTTACCTAATTCCTTATGTTGCAGCAAATTCAAGTCATCATATTTTATCAGTAAATATTTGAGAGCATATCTCTAAGAGATAAGAAGTCTTTACAGTAAATAACCACAATACCATTATCACATCTAAGCAAATTTATGATAATCCCGGAATATTATCAAATATGCAGGGAGTGTTCAAAATTTCCTGAATCTCTCCCTCTCTCTTTAAGTTCCGTAAATTGCACTAGGTTTGTTATCTCTTTTTAGTCTCTTTTAATCTATAGTTTTCTCCCTAATTCTTTTTTTTCCTTTAAATCTGTTTGTTTAAAAAACCAGGTTTTTTGTCCTGTAGAGCATCCCATAGTCTGAGTTTGCTCATTGCATTCCTGTGGTGGTGGTTAGCATGTTCCTCTGTCCTTTGCAATTCCTATAAATAAAGTAAAAGCTTTGATAAGATTCAGGCTTATTTCTCTGGAAATAATACTTCAACTTCATATTCTTCCATGGAGGCACATCACGTCTGATTGTCTCTCTGTGATGTTAGGGATGTTGATTCTGATTTCCAGATCCAGTCTTTCATTAGGGTTTGCAAAATGTTACTATTCCAATTCTGTCATTCTTTCTGCATGTATTAACTGAAATATTTTATAAAAAGATATTTTCCCTTAAGTATAGTTTGTATAAGAGGGACAGATAAATGCTTGATTCTCTCTCCTTATCAGTTTTCAAAATAGTGAATTAGTCTCTGCATTCTCCAGTTGATCAGTGGAGTGTTTAAGTATCATCATGAACTCATAGGTTTAAACATACTTGATGTATTTCAGTCAATAGATATTTGTTGAGTGAATGAGAAACTGAATAAATGCAAGTTTAGAATTATCTCTAGGCTTTCGGGGTTTGTTTGTTTTCCACTCAAGACTTTGTACTCCCAGATTTTATAAGTAAAACCTTTGTATGATTTTGTTCTAGGGTCAATTCTACTGCTTAAGTATGTCCTTAGTACCCTAGCATTTTTACTGAATGAACAACATAAGCCTTGCTTTTATGGATACTTTTACCCATCTTCTACTGAACACACTGTTTTAATTAGATCTTGAATTATTTTATTATCAAAACCTGCTGATGTGTTTCCACCTGGTAAGGTGCTGGTCACTGGTCCAGAGGCAATGTCACTTACCTAGTCTTGGCCCCAACTCCTATGCTGTGGGTTTGGGCCACCCCCACTCCTCTGGGCCTCAGTTTCTCCATATGAACATGTAGGGATGGCACCATATCATTATGAAGACTCTTTTCAATTCTCACATTTTTGGGGAGCTCTCTTTCTTCCATACTGCATGTGACCTCTAAGTAAAGGCCATGTGAGCAGCATCAGAGGGGGCAAGCAAGGTAGCAGGGTGGAAGGGTGGGAATGGGGAATGAGGAGTGAGACCCACAGCCCAGGGTGAGAGCCTATCATGCATAATCCAACAAGCAGCTCAAAAGGACCCCTGGCTATAATACACCTACAACTGTCTGTGGTTTTCTTTAATAACTTCCTGGAGTTTGGTGGGAGCAGCAGATGCCAACCAGGTTAGGAAAGATTTCTGGGATTCTTTGGTGGTCTCCAAAGGAGGAAAGACTAGGTACTGGACACAGGAAGCAGTTTCAAAGTGTGAGTCTTGAGCATGTTGATTGGATGTCTGAACTATCCCCCACCAGCCCTGGGCTTCCTGTCGGGGCTGTGGGACACCTTCAGTCATCTCTACCACCTGTTGCTGCTGCCCTTTTGGAGGCCGAGACAACTTTGCCAGCTTGCTTGGCTGCACTGCCCATTTGAGAGTTCAGACATCTAGAGTGCTGGAGTCTGCTGGCATTTCCCTTCTGTCAACCACAGGGTTAGATTGCCTGGGAATCGATAGGCAGCATCCATGAGCCATCTGATGAGCAGGCCTGCTGCTGAGCTGTTGTCTGCATTTATCCTCCAATTACAGGGCCCTCATTTCCCCGTCTGTTTCATCATGCAACCCAAGCACCCAGGGAGAAGGCCTGTTGACCCGATGCTCCCAGGGACCTGCTGAGGTATCTTAAGATGATGGAATGTCTCTTTCTTCTGCGTCCCACACTAGCTGCCAATAGCTAGGAGCTGATGGGCTTTGTGCTCCTTCAGGAATAAGGGCTTGGCTGATGATAAGGTGTGGCGACTTATATGGCACCATCCACAGCTCTTCTCAGTCCCTAGGTGGTAGAAAGAGAAGCAGCTGGCAGGAGGCTACTATCCTACCTCCACTCCACCAAACTCACAGTTCTTCATCACTGCCATTACTAATTCTTACTGAGTGTGGACAGTGGACAGGCCACTCTATGAAGGAGGAGAGATGCTCTTTATCTGCAAGGGGATTACATGATGGAGAGCCCCAGAAAAGGTCTTGACACCTGTAGGTAATGTTAGCCCTTTCATTTGAAGCTGTTGGGGGATGGATGAATAGATGGTCAGTCACATCAGTGGTTGGAAACCATCCCAAGAGACAGGTTCCTGGTGTTTATTTGGAAGTGCTGAAACAGTTGGATACCCATAAGCAGGAAAAACAAGATTACCTTACACCACATACAAATATTAACTCCAAATGGATCATAGACCTAAAAGGAAAAACAAAAGCTATAAAACTTCTAGGAAAATGTTTCAACCTTAGGGCAAAGATTTTTAGATATATCTCCAAAAGCACAATCCATAAGTGAAGCACTGATAAATTGGATTCGGGAAAAATATTTGTACATCGTATATCTGATAGGGGACTTACATTCAATATATATATAAAGAACCCTTAAATGCAATAGTAAGAAGTCAAACAACTCAATTCAAAAAATGAACAAAAATTTGCAAGAGGATTTCAGCAAAGAAGATACACAAATGATTGTCATGCACATGCAAATATGCCCAACATCATTAGTCAGTAGGGAAATGCAAATTTAAAACACAATGATATAGTATTTTACACTCACTAGAGTGGATATAATTTAAAATTCAAAAATGGTAGTCTTATACAATACTGCTGGGAATGTAAAATTGTACAGCTGCTTTGGAAAACAGTTTGGCAGTTTCTTAAGTTAATTATAAATTTACCATATGACCCAGCAATTCCACTCCTAAATTTTTTTACTCAAGAGAATGAAAACATATGTCCGTGAAATGACTTGCATGCAGATATTCACAGCAGCATCATTCGTATCAGCCAAAAGGTGGAAACCATCCAGTTGTTTATCAACTGGTGAATGGATAAACAAAATGTGGTATATCCATACAATGGAATATTGTTCATTAATAAAAAGGAATGAAATACCGAGACACGTTACAACATGGAGGAACCTCAAAACATTGTGCTAAGTTATTGAAGCCAGATGTAAAAAATGTTGAATGAGTCCTAGAAATGTCCAGAAATGACAAATCTACAGAAACAGAAAGTAGATTGGTGGTTGCCTGGGATTAGGGGGTAGGAGCAGTTATGGGGCCTGATGGACCTTTATGGGGTGGTAGACATGCTCTAAAATTAGATTGTGGTGAGAACTCTACAAATTTACCAACAATCATTGAACTTCATAAATTTACTCAAATTCATTGAATCATTTACAATGAATTTTATGATATGTTAATTATACCTCCATAAAACTGCCTAAGATAAAAAGGAAAGAAGAGAGGTAGACTCCAGAATGCGTTTTGCCAAAGGAACCACCTAGGACAAGGAGGGAAGGGGAGAGTGGGCTTAGGACCCCGTGGGACAAGTCTCAGCCTCCAGGGAAGGCTGCAGGCCACGAGTGTGAGGGCCACTAGGCTGAGTGACGAGGACTTGCCACTACCCTCTGCAGGAATGGCAGTCTTGGGCAGCATCAGCTTACAGCATCCTGCTCCCAGGCTTATTCTCTCTATCTCGCCCACATATCTGGGACCATTCCCGCTCTCTGAACCCCAGAGCCACCATGCCTTGGACTTGCAGTCACAGACTTGCTCTTCTCTCTGCTCTGATGTCAGCCATTCCTCTTGCCCTCTGCATTGTTCTGAAGCCTAGGTCCTCTGATGAGCATGCCCCGCTTTCTAATGTACATCACTGGGCTGTGGATGGCTGGGCTTAAAGAGTTGTTGGGAGATGGTCTCAAACCTAGGTAGGAGGAAGACGTGGTCGAAGGAGCTTACCGGACAGAAAAGGGTGGGGTAGCAGGAGCTGAAGGAACAGGGTGTGGGACATGGGTGGAGAGGAAACATAAAGACCCTTAGAGGCACACATGGCACATCCTGGTGCTACAGGAGGGACTAGAGCAGATGCATGAAGGCCCATCCCAGGGCCACAACCCAGTGACTGAAGTAGGAAGCTCAAGAGCTATGAAGGCCTTTGCAGTTGACTTTGCTTGATTTTGAGAATCAAGATACACTGCTTCCCTCACATCCCCCATACCAGAAGGTTGATTTTTGCCACTGGTTTAGTTATTTACTTCCGTGTATAAAGCAGCCCCAATTTTGGAGCCCATATTACGTGGCAGACGCTATAGAAAGCATGCGATAGCATCGATTTGTTTAATCTTCACAAAATCCTTTGAAGTAGGTGCTGTTATTACCACTCCATTTTGCAGATAATGGAACTGGGGCCCAGAGAGTAAAGTAAGTTATTTAAAGTTTGGAAATCAACCGCAGTTGTGTTAGTTCCTGCATTCCCCCAGGTTCCTGCTTGAGGGTAGATTTGATGGGGTAAGAGGCCAGACTCTTAAAGGGCCGGTATGAGAAGGCTGCAAGCCTTCAGACAAGTGTATCCACCGTGCCTGGCATGGGGAGGAGTATGGAAAGGAGTAAGAGAAGAAGCTGATGTCTCCTCCCTCAGAGGAGAGGGATGGGTCTTTTCAGGGAGTTGTTGTGAAGAGCCCAAGGGGCCTGAGGCTGCCTGTCTCCTAGAGGGAGAGGAACCATGCTGGGCAGGGCACTCCAAGCCCAAACCCCGGCCCCAGATGGCAGGAAATACTAGCTGCATACCTAGCTCCTACATTAGTAATATGCAAATAAGTAGAAGCCTGGGCCAGCAGATCTGTCCACCCTCCTGCACCCTCTGCCCTGAGCACTGCAAAACCACCACCTTCTCTGGCCATAGCCAAATGGGTGGGATCCTTTGAAAGAATGGTCTGTAAGGCCAGTGTGCTGATGGACAAATGGACAGAGAAAGGCACTGCCAGCACCATCTGTGAAAGAGAGAGGAAGAGGGAGTTTGGGAGCTGGCACATGCTGTGCCCAGAGAAACCTAGTCATGCTTCTTTCTTAGGGGCTCATAGCAAAGAGGGGCCAGAGCCTAAAAACTTCCAGTGACAAAGGAATCTTAAAATTCTGAAGAAATTTTAACATCTCTCATGTGCCTTGAAATTCAACCTGCACTTTTTCAGCACATACTATGTGCTTAGTTTCCTGGACAGAGAACTTTGCATAGAACTTGTTAGGCTCACTCCCTTTGCTGGGTCCTTTTTCCTTTTCTCTGGTTTCTATAACTGGAGTAACCTCATTGGGAGGTCATTGGGATAAGAGATCTTGTGAGCAGAGAGCTCAATGCTCCAATATCCAGCACCCAACATCACAATGATAAGCCCAAATAGTTGCGGGTTAGGAGTGTGTCGGCAATCATGGACATAAGTAAAAACAAGCAAAACAAAAACCCAAAACCAAAAAAACAATAAACAGTACCCTATCCACGATCGCATCTTCTCAGATGCTATCTCTTGGGCTTAGAGAGTGATAACTTAGAAACCTAGAATGAGTAGATCATGGAGCATTGAGCCCACAGAGTGGTGGTGACATATTTCAGGACCCATGGCTACACCCAAATGGATACCCATGCCTACATTCAGTTGGTGCCACATGAGGAGACTTCTGCCTTCGTTCAAACAAAGTGCATGCCCCTTTATCTAGTTGAGACCCATACCCTTCCTCAAAAAGGGGCCCATGCCTCCATGTAGCTGGTGCATGTGGAGACTTCTGCCTGCTGTTGCTGCCACAGATTCCCTGACCCCACTAGTGCAAACACTCTGAAAGGCGCTGCTGTAAAACTTGGCTTGGGAGTAGGCCTCCATCAGCACTTCACCTCCCAGAGCCCAGCCATCATCACATAGAGGGTGACAGTGGAGCACTGTTCAGGAGCCCTTGGCAGTGCAGTCCTGCAGTCCTGAGCTCCCTCGCAGCAGCTCTCCCTCTCTTTCCCTTCAGCTTGATTGTTATTCCAAAGGCCTCGTTATGAAAATTACAAAATAATGGTTCTGCAATTTGTGAGTGTGTTGTATGTACGCTAATTACCATTCCCGGGTACCCTCTGCAGAGGCACTGCAGAGGAATCCAGAGATGTGGCTCACTCTCCACTGTAGTTTTGCTGTTCTCCCCCTTCCCCTGCCTCCCCTTCACCCCAGCTATCTCCATTCTCTAAGGTGTCGTGGGGTGACTGGACTGTTGAGTAGATGTGGTCATCCCAAGCCCATCTTCTACGTCCAGTGAGGTACCTGGAACTTAGGGGTGCCCCTGGCTGGACAGGGAAGTATGACAGTTCATCTATGTAGCAAGTGAACTGTTTTAACAGAGATCCTGTTGGAGGTGGCTTTAGGGGGCTACTGTAGATAATGAGGGATGAGCTCATGTTCCACCGTGCTTCTTGGGATTGTCACTGTGGCAACACTGCCTCCCCTGACCTCCGCTCTTCTCCCTAGCTGTTACTTGTAAGGTTGGGAAAGGGAGAAATGGGGAGAGAGGAGGCTCCTGGGGAAGCAAAGCCTGGTCCAGGTGTGATGCTCTCTGCAGGGCAAAATCATACACTCATAGGGAGGCTTCACAGGGGAAGGTAGATTACCCAAAGGCAAGATTTCAGAAGATAAAAAGGGGGCCCAGAGAGGAGGATAAATTCTGCCAAAAACAAAAACTCCTATGACTAAGGACAAGGTTAATCAAATTCTTTTGAAAGGAAATTGTTTCTGGGGTAAGTGAAGCCTTCTTAGTAATAAAGATTAAATTGCTCCAGTCAGATTACCCCTGGGGACACTTGGGGGTGGGGCAAAGGTAGCACCTTCAGAGGTCCCAGATCGAACAGTCTGAGGAGAGAGTGGTCTTGGAGAAGGGGAGGGACAGCAGGTGTTAGGGGGGTTCAGAGACTGGGGTGGTGGCAGTGGGACAATTTGGCATCTTTAGGATTTGAGTGCTGGTGAGAATGGCTGGAAGTCATGGTCAGAAGCTTCAAACCACACTTTCCCTGTACTTTGATCAGGCTTGGGCAAGATACTTCACCTCTCTGTAGCTTGGTTTCTACATCTGTGAAATGGTAAAATAATAGCACCTACCTCATAGTCTAGTGGGAGAATCCAAATGACAATATGGCTAAGCCCTAGCATCTAGCATAGTGCTTGGAATTTAACCACTGAATATTCACCATGGACTGTTGCTTTTACATTCAGCCTCTTCCAATTCAGACAGGCATCCTCCATTCCAAATCTCCATCCTTTCTCCATCTAGAGACATGAGGAGAATCAGGTGGAGGAGGGGGAGGTGAGAAGGAAGAAGGAGGAGGTAAGCTCAGGGTTCTACCTTACCTTCTGTATCATCACCAGAACATGTGGAGTCTTTAAGAAATTTCATAGCCTTGGTACCTTGAATATGTTCCTCACAAGTTCTCAGATTGTGCGGCTTAAGTCTTTGGGGAGAGTTGTTTTAACCTATTTTAGAAAAAAAGCTGTGTATTATCCATGTGTGTAGAAGGTAGAGGGAGTTTATATAAAAAAATTCCAGGGTTTTCAAGTAGAATCAGATTTGCTAAAGGGGCTTACAAAACTCTCACAAGGATGGAGAGGCAAAGGTCAGCATAGGCCACTGAGCACTTTCAGGTTGGCCACTATCTATTAGGGAGCCAGTAGCCAGAAGAGCCTGCCAGTGACAGTCACTGCTTCTAGCACTGAGGCAGGTAGTGCATAGAAAACACCTAGAGGTTACTGCAAAATGTCATGTTCATCAAAACCCCTGGGCTGCTCTCCACCACTGCCCAAGGAGCTTCTGCTGTCTTCACCTCTGGTGTCTGGTAGGAGGGCTTCTCATTGGTGGACTCTAACCCCGACCCCTAGAGGTTGGTGTTCTGGGAAATGTGGCCGTCATGTTTCCAGCCCTTCTGAGCCTGAGCGAAGTGTAATGGGGGCTGATTTTCCAGCAGACAATCCATTGATGGGGATGTGACCCCTTTAAGACCTAAATGGCAATGATCATGAATGCAGAGGCAGGGCCAACATCAGGACAGCAAGAGGGCACAGAAGGCTCACTAATTTGCTGTGGGCAGAAAGCTCAAAGAGCTACAGAGCTCTGCGGGGAAGGAGGAGAAGAAGAGGAGGAGGCCTGTGTGTGCTTCCCTGTCAGGCAGATGGAACAGCAGCAGGAGTGTGGAGATCCAAGCAGAAGGCCCAGGCTGGGAGGCATGAAATGCAGGCTCTTCCCAGCATGGGTGATTGGCAGGGTAGGCAGGACTCAGAGACTTACAGGAAATGTGCCTTGTCCCCAAAGGACCCCAAAACTGGGTCAGGACTGAGAGAAGAGACCGGGGAAGCCAGGTTCCGTGGGAGAATTACAGGGGCACCACAGACAGATATGAGAGCCAAAGAACCACTGCAGATATTCAGTCTTATAATTAATTCAACAAGTACTTGAAACAGCCACGTGGGTTGGGCAGGACCTTGGGCACAGAAGTGTGCAAAGATAAACTGGATACAAGCTGTGCTCTCAGAAGAGTTTCTCGAGAGACAAAATGATGATGATGGTGATGATGAACTAACTCTTCTGAGTGCTTGCCTTGCATATCACTGTACATGCATTGTCACGTTCCTAATTTACAGATGGGGATCCTGAGGCTTAGGAAAGCTAGTGACTTGCCTGTGGTCACCACATAGCTCTTGAGAGGATCTATACCTGAGCTCCTAGACTCCACATCCCACAGGGACAGTTCTAAGGGGATTCTGGAAGGAGACATTCATGCCAACTGGAAAATGAGGGATACTTTCATGGATAGTGTGGAATGTGAGCTAAGCTATAGAGAATAGGACACACTCAGATTTAGAGATGGGAGAGAAGAACACTACAGATAGTGGGATTCATGTGAGCAAAATACTGGAAGAGCATAAGTCACACAGTAGGGAAAAGTAAAAAAGAGCTCTTAAAAATCTCAATTGTCTCTCCCCCAAGTTTCTGGTTCTTTAATACAAGTCCACGAGTGCTGTCTGGGTACTGGCAGGCTGATTCATAGGGTACTGGAGGCAGGGAGCAGCTTGGCAGGGGGAGGCAAGCAGGTGAGCAGACAGTCATAGCCAATGTGGGACGTTCTGCAGTTGAGGCATGTGGAAGTCAAGAGCTGGCACAAAGCAGGAGTGCTTCCGCAAGAGGGCCCTGAGCAGTTCTGCAGGTGGATGGGAGCTCCTCAGGCAGCCAGGCAGATGAAGCCAGAAATCCATGTCCAGCCATGTTTGTAGGGGACCAGTGTTCCATTTGCCTGGAATTCTAAATGGTATTTGGGAAGCAGGGGCAGAGAAAGGCTGGAAAAGAGACCAGGGCCGGATGATCCCATTGGAGCAGCTGTAGAAAGGTCATGTCAGGGCACTGGGCTCCATCGTCAAGGCTGGGGAGCCCTCAGGGTTTTAGACAGGAAAGGGCAGTGTCAGATCTGTGTTGTGGGATCTCTGGCAGGTGTACAGAGAAGAAAGCAGCAGGGGGGAAATTAGGGAGCTAGTGACAAGAGGAATGCCTGGCCAAGGCAGGGATAGAAAGAGGGATATTTAACAATAGCTCAGAATGTAGAGATGACAGGACCTGGTGACAGTTGGATGTGGGAAAGGGGAGAGGGTTAGGGAAGCAACAGGCTTTGAGACATTTGCCTTGGGCTGTCCACAGGAAAAGTCCAATAAACAGGTTGAAAATACAGAAGAGAGGATGAAGCCATTAGGGCAAGCCTCGGATCCCAGCAGAAATGGCATGAAATGAGACTGAGAGTGAGAGTAACTGGGGTGGGGTGGGGGGAGGATTAATTTATGTCACTAGGAACACCTTCTCCCAAGCTGAAGAGGTGCAGGTGGGAGGGAGCGCTGATATTCCCACCTGCTGGTCTCCTATTTTTCTAACTGGAGCTTTTAGTTATGTGCATAGTATATGTAAGTTAGTGCTACACATGTTAATTAAGGTCTGCATATTAAAAATAATAGAGGCCAAATGAGTCCATTGTGTGCTCTGTCCTTCTCACTCCATCCCAAGGCTGCCCAGAAAACACAGACTAGTTCTTGAGCCCCTGGTCTACATGAAGCTCAGTCCCACCTTGGGGCCACCTCCCTTCCCCTGAGCAGGTGATGATGACAGTTTAGTAGGTGTGTTTGTGGTGGCAGGATGGTGAAATCACTACCGAGGCAGTGGGTAGAATCTTTGTTGGAGATAGCTCTCCCTCTGCCTGCCTTTTCAAGGATAGACTTTTTTTCCTTTTCTTTAGCTTAGGGATATGCCAAGAAAAATGAAACAAAAGTAAAGGAAAGAAAGACCGAAGAGTGTTTGATTGGAATAGCTTTATGCCATGTCGAAAAAAATGATAGTTTATTGCAAAATATTTATCTTCATTATGGTTGTATCATTATTGATGGAGAAACCCTGCAGACTAATGGGAAAATCTCTCCAGGAGGCCTTAATCCTGATGAGCTGTGTCTCCACCTTGCTTCTGACACACTGGGCGAGCACGGCCTTTAATTTCTGGGTGCCTCAGCTCACGCACCCATATAGCCTAGAAAAGACAGTGTCCATGGTTAGATTAGCCTCCTGGAGCTGGAAGAAGTCTCTGAGGTTGGGGCATGAGCAGCTCCTTGTGGTAAGGACTGCACCTTGCTGGCAGCTGTGTCATATAGGACTCTTGCTTAATGAAGGTGTGTGCTGACTTGATGCATGATGGATAAATGACAGAGAGTGATCCTGTGTTAAAGAAATGGCAGATCGATCCATCTGATCTAACCATTCATTTCACTGCAAAGGCAATTGCAGTCCAGAGAGGGTGAGTCATACTCATTTGTTGCAGAGCTGGCTGAGGTTCAGCTCCCTCATTCCCAGGAGCCTCTCTTTGCTCCACGGCCCTTCTATTGTGAGATATTGTAGACCATGAAGGAGAATGTACACTTGCAGTTATTTTTGCTATACACAAGAAGCTTACAAAAGTCAAAGTATCATTTATCAGGATGGATGTTTGATAGCCCCAGATAAGCAAACTTAGGAGGTGTAATGAACACTAAAATCAAGCCTTGTATGTGTTCACCGATAAACAGCAAAGGTGAGGGAATTACTCTTATTTACCCTCCTTATCCCCCATTTCATGGACGAGTTTACTGTGACTCAGAGAGGCTACAACAGAACTTACCCACAATCTCTCAGGTAGCAAGGGTTTAGGAACTGGTTCTGGAACCCAGGCATTCAGAGTCAATGTTCAGGGTGAATTTCACTGCCCCACTGCTGTCTTCTGCAACATTCTGAGCCACCGGCTTTAGTAATAATGATCCCATCCATATCTGTGCAGCCACAAGCAGACCTGGCCTAGGGCTCACCTGTGTTCTCCAATGGCTGATTAGCTGATTAACACAAAGAGGCAATGAGACCAACCTTGACTTTAAGGAATTCCTGGAGAGACACTAAGTGTGTCTTCCCAAGTTCATTACATGGTCTCAGAACTTTATAGCCACACCTCATAAACTGGTAGAGTGAGACATTTGGCTATTCTCTTGGAATAGATATCAAGAGTGATTTAGAACTCCTGCCTGCAGGTTTCTGGTCGGTGTCAACACATAGAAAGCTTCTGGAGGCTAAAGCCTTTACGAAGTGGTTGCTTCCTTCCCCCACTGGAATCACCCACCTTGGAGCCCAGGTTTACTGCTCCAGGATTGTAAAGATGCCAAGGAATGGAGACTGGGCCTGGTTTTTTATTGTGCCTGCCTGAGATGGAATCTGCCTGTCTGGATGAAGATAGCATCACAAATGTTTGATGCGGGTATCTTGTCTTGTCCTGAGGACCCCGGGCCTCTCAGCATTGCCCAGGGCTCCACAGCACGCACACATAGCTCACCACAATGAGGCATCTGGGCCTTGCCCTCCCTGCCTCTGTCTTCCCCAGGTGACTGGCATCCCCTGCCACGTGTCCATCTCAGCGTATTATTAACACCTCCTCCTGTCTAAAACTGCTTCCCTTCCCCCAGGGAGTGCTGTGGGTTTGAAATGATGGTCTTTAATCATTTCTTAAGTGACCAGCCCTGAAATCATTTCTTAGTGCCATACACACAAATGAAATCATAAATCCACAGTGGGCCCTGGAAAGAACTGAAGTGCAGCCCTGATTAAGAGCTGAGAGGAGGCCTCCCCCAGGAGAAAGGCATCAGTGTGTGCCTAGAGGAAAGGCCAGGTGCCTGGAGAGAAGAAAGAAGCTTCCTACTAACTCCCTTTCCACAGAAGGGCCTCTTTGCATTTGTGTTGTTCTGCTCTGCACAAAAGAGACACCAGAAGATGTAGACAGATATGTTGGAGGTGGTGGGAGAGCATCCATATCAGGGTTGGGAAGTCTGGGCAGCCCCTTCCAGGACTGAGCTGCCTACACTCAGCCATCCAGAATCAGCCAGGCCCAACAGGATCCTTAATGACCTCTGACTGTGGGATGGAGGAGGACCAGGAGAGTAAGGAATTAGCAGGCATGCCTCAAGAGAAACTCAGTAGCTGGGGTAGGAGAGGGTGTTCCTGAAACATATCCATCCTCCCTATTTCAAGACTCGGTTCGACATCGTGCCCCACTTCAAGACTTCTGAGCTTGTTCGGAACACTCAGTCTCTCTCCTAAAGACAAAGACAAAGTCTTCTGCTTGATTAGGCTGGTGAAGGGTATATGACAGTGATACTAGCAAGCTGCTAAACGCCCTTGACTCTTTCCAACACCATGCCTTTGTGCATGACATTTTATCACCCTGGAATGCCTACCTTCATTTTACCTACCTAGTAAACTCCTATTTATGCTTCAAAGCCCATCTCCCCCAGGAGCCTCCCTCTCCCAGCTAATATAGAGAGATTACCTGCTCTCCCCCTAACCTTCTATATGCTTCCCTTTTCACATCCACATGCTGTTTTACAATTTTTGTTAGTATTTGGTTCTTCCACTGAGTTTTGTGTTCCTTGAGAATGGGGACTCTAGCTTCCTCTTCTCTATGAAGTCAGAGTGACCAGCCCAGGGCTTGGGTTCAAGGAGTGATATCGCTGAAGCTGTGTAGTCAAGGGTTGGAGCTTCACTGTGAAAGAGCTGTTCTCTATTTTTTTTTTTTTTGTCTCCAGCATGCATTGCTTATGTTAAGTCACTCAACTTCTGAGTTGAGAACCTGAGTTTCTTCTGCAAAATGAGAAAAATAAAACCAGTACTTTACTATTGCAGAAACCTACAAAGAAGATAAATCTGAGAGTGGGTTGTTGGGGAAATGTGTCAAAACCCTTTAGCTCCTGAAAAATTCCATTAGAAAGTCAAGGTGTTGGTATTGCAATTATTATGTGATTCCCAAATGGTGAGAGTTCTTTCAGAAATGTACTTTGCTTGATGAACCAATACATTTTTAGCCCCCACTGATGAATTTGGGAATCGAATACCTGTCATCTTGAAATAATTGACACATCTTGGTGAAGCACTTAGATTCCTCTGATGAAAGTCTGGATTCTTATTGAGAATGAGGAGGAAGCCGTGTTACATGGGAGCAATATTGTTTTATGGACTTTTATCTTGGTTATTAACAAATGAGTGTTACATGTGGAAATGGTAAAGGGGGAATTCAGTAATGAAGTTTCATAGGATTATAATGATTATTAGCCTAATGATGATGAAATCCAGGCTTCAATGCATGTGGTTTCCTTGGCATTCACTGTTCTGTGCCCCTTCTGCTGATGGGCAGCAGCCTGGCTGCATCTGTCCCTAACATCCCATCCTGAAGTTATATGGGAAGCGGGCATAAATGTAGCCAGCTCTAACAAATCTGGACTGGGTTGTCCATACACAATAATAATTATAGGTGCCTGTATGTCATGCAAATAGCAAACAACTTATATTCTAGGGAGCCGACACCCACTGGAGGTCGGAGCAGTTCGTGTCAGTGAATGCTCACTGCCCGCCCTGCTGCTGAGTTGCCCAAGGGTCCTCTGGAAAAAGCATCCTATCTCACCAGCATTTACCCTCTCTTCATTTCCCTCTGTGCACCAGAAACCACTGTAAGGATGAATTTGCCTTTCAGAGCAGGCCTCTGTGGAATACCCAGCAGCCACATCCATGCATCATGTTTTTACATCTGATCAGGAATTCAGGCAGGCAGGGACTCGGAGGGATTCAGAGTCAGCATATGACATAGACCATAGTTATTTTTTTCTCTTCTTTAGAGGCAGGAAAAGTAGGACAAGATGCCCTAAGTGAGCAGAGGAAAAAATTCATCTTGTCCGGTTCCTAAGCCTCTCATCTGAACTCATCATGTAAACTTGAATACGTGACTTTTTGAGCCTGAGTGCACATGCCCATGCATACAGAATGTTCCCCACCCCCATAGATAACTTGCCATAATAAATAGCTGGGAAAGGCATCAGCTGTGAAGCCAGACAGTCCTGGCTGTGAATTACACCTCCAATACAGACGAGCTGGGAAATACTGGGCAAATTGTTTTATCTCTGAGCCTCAGTATCACTGTCAGCGAAATGGAAATGCTACTCTTTCTCATATAGTTTCTTTGAAAAGGAATGTTAAGATTACATTTGTCTATAAAAACATAAAAATGAAAGATAACTGTGGTTTTAAAAATACAGGTTTTTTTTTTTTTTTTTATGTAAAATGAATCCAGGCTGGATGGCACTCCATGGTGTGATGCTGGAAACCCAGGTGCATTCTACCTTGTTGCTCTGACATTCTTAGCACACAGTTTCCACCTCATAGTTCAAGAGGGCTGCTTGAATTCCAACTATCATGTCTACTTTTCAGCCAGCAAAAATGAGGAAGGATGGAATAAGAGCCAGCTTTCTCTTAGAAGTCACATAGGATACTACTTCTGCTTGTATCCCTACATCTTAGTGATTCAAGCCAATACTCATGCATTATCAGACCTTGATGGGAATGTCCCATACAGTGAGGGAAAATGTTCATTTTGAAAAGTAGAAATTTTTTTTGAAAAATAAAAAATAGAAAAAATAGCAAGGTGATGACACATTGCCTATACTGAACATATTATTATTTTATGATAGACATAACAGCTACTAATACTTTCAATTGAGCAGTTATTTCATGCCAGATACTGTACCAAACATTTTATATTTTCTATCTCATTGAATCATCAAAGCAACTATGAGACAGGGACTAATTTTTACACATGAGGAAACTGAGGCTCAAAAAGGTTATAGAACTTGCTTCCCGTGGCTCTAAGTAGTAGAGTCCATAAATGAAGCTAGTACTCCTTTCTCTAGGAAGTTATGTTGGTATAGTTGATGTTTAATGTAAGTAGTTATACACATTAGTTTTTGTTTATTCCAAGTAAATTTACTTAGTATAAAAATACTCCCACCAAATTGCTTGAACTGGGACCCAGGAGGCGGAGGCTGCATGAGCTGAGAATGCATCACTGCACTCCAGCCTGGGTTACAGAGTGAGACTCCGTCTCAGAACAAAACAAAACAAATCCAACCAATGAGCTATCAGGTGTCTGGAGTCAGCAGCCTGCGTTCAGTTCGTGGCTGTACCACCAGCTGTGGGACCTTGAACAAGCTACTGAATTTATTGAGCCTCAGTTTTTTAATGTGCAAAATGGGAATAATTGTAGCACTTGTCTCTTGAGGCTGTTGTGAGTATAACATGGGATTATTCTGAGTAATATACCTGGACTATGACAAATGCTTAAGTTATTGTTGTTATTATTAATAAAATGATTGTTATTAATACCAACAAAACTTTATGACCAATTTTAATACGTGGTGGGCAGCTTGGCACACAGACCTTGCCTTGGAAGGGTGAAGTCAGACATATCAGGTGCTGAGGGTAGGAGGGGCTGGCCATGCCTCTCATACCAGTCTCTCATTTAATAAGAGGCCTTTGCTGGCCTGACCCCAAAGGCAAAGTGAGAGGTAGGCAAGGGAGATCAGGCCCCTTCCTGGGCAGGAGAGGGAGCAGTGTCGTGCTCACCTCTCCAGTTAGGCTCCTGTCATTCCTTCAGCTCCAGGCTTGTGTCCTGCTGTTTGCTTTGGGGGAGTCCTTTCTCAAGTTGCTCAGCAGTGCCTGCTTCTCCTTTCCCCCACTCCTCCCTCTGGGCCTTCCCTGAGGTCCTCACCTGCTGCTCCTTCTCTAGGTCCTTCCTGATGTGCTGAGCCTTCAGTTGGACAGCTTCCCTAAGTATGCATTGAGATGTAAGTGCTAAGTGTATCCTTAACACCTCTAATCTCTGCTGCAAGCTTCTCCCCTAATCGTGTTTCACTGACAAACCCGAAGGCAGTTGGTGATGCTAATGTTCATCCGGGAAACTGTGAATAAGGAGGACACAAGGCCCTCTGGAAATTACCTCTCAGCGCCTAGGAATATAAGTGGTCACTAGAAAGAATGTGACTATCCAGCCCTTTGCTGCCTTTGTCCAAGTGGGAGGCCTCTCCCAGCTGATCTGATTCACAAGACCCGCTGGTCCATTCACATGATCTCCAGGGATCCAGAGCCTAGGGCTGGTTCTGCTCGGGTGCTCAAAAGGAGGGTGTCCTCCCTATTCTAGAACTTGCAAGCCCCGCTTCTCTTTTCAAAGGCTACTTCAGAGTTGGTGAGGTCCTGAGCAAAAGTCACAGGTCAACCAAAATGGATTCTGCCAAATCTCTCTGCCTTCAGCCTTTGGATAAATCTCATGCATGTGTTCTGCCTTGTCATAATAATTCTTACTTGGAGAATCTTTTGGGATAAATATAACCTTATTTCAGTATGGATTATTACTCACGGTTATTTCACTTTTTAAGAATTGACCCTAGACTTTCACAAAGTGCCACATCCACTATCACTGCAATTTAGGAGCTGCAATCTGGCTGAACAAACCTCCCTGGCAAAGTTGTGGCAGAGCCAGTTAGACCTGACTTTGATTCCTGCATGACCCTGGACAGAGCACTTTCCCCTGATATTCTGCTTAGGAAGGTCCATGTTCATGTTTGCAGTGCCAGACTGTTTAGGCAGACAGTCAAGGATGGGGTAGTGTCAGGGGAAGGGTTCCTGTCCCTTACCTGTCAAGACAGCACTGATAATTCAGCTTGAGAATTTCAGCCTCAAAGCTTTTGCTCTGCCATTATAAAGAAGTAAAAATTATTTCTTTTGCTCACTTGTCCCACTTGAATGCTGTGTAATATCATTATAAATTTATGTGTTTATGACTTTGTGACCTGGGGAGAAGCTGGAAATTCCACTGAGCCCATTTCTACTCCTGGGTTTCTGTAAAGGTCACAGCAAAATTATTTTATCAAGTACACCACAGAAGGGGAAAATCTTAATCTTATATTATACATATGCAGCACTTGACCTTCTCTTGAGATGCAGCACCTCTTAACTACACTTACTTAAACAGAATGCAGCTCTTCCCTGATTCACACAGAGAGAATAATTAGATGCCCTGGCATCCCAGTTGGAGAAGAGGCTGTGCAGTGGGACTGACTTCAAAGATGAGGAGAAAGAGTTGAGGCAGTTGGGGTAAGGGCAGGGGTAGCTCCATAGAGCGGCAGCAGGCTCATACTGATGATGGGGCCATCTGGACAGGTGGAGCAGACACTGGCACTGTGACTTGTTCTGGTTCTCCTGTACCTCTGGCTAAGTCATTGCCTTTTCTAGGCCTCATTTTTACCATAATAAATCTGTAATGTGGCAATTCAATTGCAGATATTGGCTGCTTGGAACATTGTGTTAAAGACTCAGCACTCTGCTGTGGGTTGAGTGGGAATGAGTGCTGGGATTGATTAGTAATGTCTGCCATGCAGGCATGAGGGAGGTGGTGACAGTCCCTGTGCTGGGTATTGGTGACCCCCTATTCTAAGATATTTCTAAGGTCTTTTCCAGCCCTGTCTGTCTGTGATTTGTAGACTCACCAAAAGCTGTGGGGTGAGAAAGCCTGGAAAGCGCGGAACAATAACAGTCTTCCCTAAGAGAAGAGTTCTATTTACCTTGTCAGAGTTTTGGAGAGTAAATGAGATTTGTGTGATACATCTAAACACTGTTGCTTGTGTGTGTGTTTCCTATTCACTCTGTGAAAAGCAGAGAAAGCGGGTGAAAGCAGTGGCTGTCCTGGGTGTGACCACTCAGCAGATCTGGGTGACCTATGTGTGGGCTGGTGGCCAGCCTGTGCCTCTGGGGCTCTGGAAAAGGTGAGAAACCCTGGGTGGCTTTTGCCGTTGTCCAGACTTTAGATAGAAACACAGTAAGCAATCATCTTCATTTATCTTAAGAACTTGGTTATAAATTATTTTTAAGGGAATCCATCAAGGTCTGTGTCAGGGAAAGTGCTTAAAAAATAAGGTTTTTCTCAAAAGGAAAACACTTCAGTTTGAAAATGTGGGAAGCAGCCTGACTGCCAGCATATGTCCTGCTCATCCCCTGCCCGGAGCTACCAGATTGATGGTGTTTTTAGAACATTGGCAGCTGGGTACTGATGAGGGTGGAGACTGGGCCTTGGGGAGGGGGACAGCTGGGGATTCCCTTGTCCCTGCTGACGCAGTGGAGACCTAGGCCGAGCACCCCCCTGGTGGCCCAGAGGGCCCAAGAAGGACAGATAACCTGGGGGCCCTCAGAGTGACCAAAGTGATCTGACCCTCTACTCTCTTGTGTCTCAGGGGCCCTGTGAAGCATCTCCCTGGTGGTTGAGCTCGAAGTGGGGGAGGGAATACCTCCCTTTAAAGAGTCCATACTGGCTGCTGGCAGGGTGCTTCTGCTCTCTTCTAAAGCACAGGTTCCTCTCCCACTGCCCCCACAACCCCCCCACCCCTCCAGCGTGGGCTTACCACCTCCTTTACCTCTGAGAACTCCCTGTCTCCTGCTTAGCTGTGACATCAGACATTCTCAAGGAGGCCATGGTCCTGCCTCTGGAGTTCCAATATCTTTATTGATTTTTTTTTTTTTGGAGACAGAGTCTCACTCTGTTGCCCAGTCTGGAGTGCAGTGGTGTGATCTCAGCTCACTGCAACCTCTGCCTCCTGGGTTCAAGTGATTTCCCTGCCTCAGCCTCCTGAGTAGCTGAGACTACAGGCATGTGCCAATACTCCCAGCTAATTTTTGTATCTTTAGTAGAAATGGGGTTTCACCATGTTGACCAGGCTGATCTCAAACTCCTGGGCTCAGGTGATCCACCTGCCTCAGCCTCCCAAAGTGCTGGGATTACAGGTGTAAGCCACCGTGCCCAGCCTGGAGTCCAGCATCTTAAGAATTCCTCCCCCCATTTAACTGCTTGCTGCCTCTGCATTGGGTGCTCCTCCAGACCCCCTTACGCTTCTGATTCCTGCATTGGGTGCTCCTCCAGATCCCCTTACACTTCTGATTCCTGACTATCTGATATCTATCTCAAGGCACACAGATAGTGCTCCCCAGATGTGTGTTGAGTGAACGAGACAATGTCTATAAAAGGAAAAGAACTCATCTTTAAAAAAAAGTGCATAATCTCATCGCTATAAAAAAGTGAAGTCTTTGAGAATAATATTTGTTCCACTATTTGCCAATAGTTTTAGATGTCACTAAGCACAGGTTTTCACCATCTTCCTTGATGGGGTCATGGTTTTCCATTTAGGGATGCAGTATAATTTATTGCTCTGACCCATATTTTAGGGCTTTTAAGCTGTTATTAATTTTTTCTTGCTATAAACAGTATTGTCATGAATACCCTCATAGTTAAAGCTTTGAGCTACGGGTGATTATTTCATTAGTATAAATTCCATAGAAAGAGGAGCTTGTGCACAGTTAGGCCATTTGCCTCCCTGGGTCCTTCTTCTCCACCAAGCCTGGGGAAGAGGGGCAGGCTGGCACACAGAGACATCAGCCTCTCGCTGGTGTCTGGCTGCTCTGACCCTGCTCTGTCCCACTCCCCTCTATGCTGGTCATTTCAAGGTTGTAAGAGCTTAGGAGAGTGCAGACCAGGCACCACCCCTTCCCAGTCTCTGCCCTGTGGTCCCTTCCCCCGATGGCTGTGTTTTTGCCTCCTTCCCCAGGTTCCCCCATATCTGGTGTATAGGGTCCAGGATGTCAGGTGTCTATGGGTGCAGACTGAGATGTTTATGCTGTTTCTCCTGGGGCTGGGCTGTGGACAAAAGGGGCCTGTCGACTGCTTCCTCCACAACTCCTCCCATGTCCTTCCCTTTCCCTTCTACTCTGAGGCAGGCAGGGCCAAGGAATGAGTTCAACTGAGTCCCTACTTCCTGGGTGACCTAAGAAAGGTAAGCGCCTTCTCTGGCCTCAGTTTCCCTCTGTGTAAGAAAGTACAGTTGTTCCCAGCTAAACCTTCTCCCTCCTGCTTTCCCTTTGTCTGCTGTCTCTGTCTTCCTCAGTGCTGCAGCATCATACGCCTTCCTGGCCCCTCTGTTGGCCTAAAGCTAAGGAACCAGCCCATGGGGTGCTCAGCAGCTTCTGGCTGTCCAATTGGCCTGCTGTGGAAGAGGTACAGGTAATGGTGCACCTGCAAGCTGCAGCTTCAGGGGCAGGAATCTCTGGTCAGAGGTCTGTTCCCTGTACCATTCCAAAGTCCAGAAGGCTCTTCTGGCTAGTTCGCAGATTCCTGAGTCTGAAGATTGGTTTCTCTCCCACGTAGACACACACATTGTTCCTCTAGCTTTGTCTACTGGCCAGTGCTCGGGGGGACAGAGTTAGGGCACAGACACAGCAGCTGCAGGAAGAGCCAAATCAGTCCTAGTCTCTGATTTGGCCTCGGGGAGGGGGACAGGCCCAAATCGGACTCTCACCTTCTCTGCTCTAGACCTTCATACTGCCATCCCTAATATTCCCCCCCAAAGTTAGAGGGACATTGAGCCCACTGCCAGAGCACTGGATTTCTAAAAGAGGACTCCAGGAAGAGAAAAATGCCTAACCCTAGAGGATAGAATGTGGAAGGGAGGCTTTCTGGCATCAGCAGGATAGCAGGGACACAAGCAGAAAACAGGCTGCAGTCTTTGACTCCTCACACCCAGCCCAGTGCCTGGCACCTAGTAGGGGCTCAGTGCCTATCTGTTGAATGAATGAACAATCTGCAATCAATCAAGAGAAGGGTCAAGAAGACCCTTCTAGATAGCTCTTGATTCCATCTACTTCTGTCTGTTCCCACTACCCTAGTCCATTGTCACTTTTTGCAGGCTACTAAACCTTCCTGTAACTGTCCCCACTCTTCCAGTCCATTCTTTTCCCAGCAGCCTGTGTGATCCTTCAAAAACAAAATCTGATTATGTTTCTTCCCAATTCCAAGCCCATCAGTGGCTTCCATGGACCTCAGGGTAAAGCCAGTGGGTGACATGAGCTCAGGCTGCTCCTCCAAGCACTCAGCCGCCTCACTTGCCTATGGATCCCACCCACTCCACACAGGCTCTCTGCCTGAGCCTGAGGACTTAGGGAGCCTGCATGGAAGCACTGTGCTCAGTTCCTTGACTGAGTCATTTACTTCTCCAGGGCCTTTTCACAGGCTGCTCTCTCCACCAGGAAGCTTCTCTGTCTCTTCTCACTAACCTACCTTATCTCTGTCTGTCACATCTTCTTTATGCCTTAACTTAGATGTCACTTTCCCAAGACCCTCACAGACTGGGTTAGGTCCCTGCTGTGGCCCTTCTATGCCACAATAATCCCATCCATTGGAATTTCCAGCTTACAGTCTGTCTTCCTCCACCAGGATGTCAGCTCCACATGGGAAAAAACTTAGTAATTTTCCTCCTGTGATGTATCACAATGCCTAGCACACCTCCAAGTATATTACAGATGGTCAATAAATACTTTCAAATGAATTGTTGATGAAAACATTCAGCCTGGCTCCTTGTGGAAAACATATTTATTGAGGAGATACTATGCCCCAGGAATTTTACATATATTACACTGATATTCACAATAGCTATGGGAAGGAAGTCACCTTAGCACCCCTTTCTACAGATGAGGGGGGCTAAGGGTCGAAGTCTAAATAACTCACTTAGGATCACACAGTCAGCACGTGGAAGTTTTTGAGACTCCATGTTTTCACTCTTCCAGGTGGCCTAGAGCAGTGGTCCTCAAAGTAGAGCTATATCAGAATCCCCTGGTGGGCTTAATCAATTCAGATTGCTGAGTCACACCTCCAGATTTTCTGGTTCAGTAGGCCTGGAGGAGGAGCTGAGAGTCTGCATTTCTGTATGTTTCCAGGTGACACTGATGCTGCTAGTCTTAGTTCAAGTTGCTGTGACAAATACTGGGGTGACTTAAACAACAAATGTTTATTTCTCACAGTTCTGAATACTAGGAAGTCCAAGATCAAGGTACCAGAAGATACAGTGTCTGGTGAGAGCCCACTTTCTGGTTTGCAGATGACCATGTGCCCATTATGTCCTTACATGGCAGAGAGAAAGCAAGCTTCTCTCGTATTTCTTCTTATTAGGCTATTAATCCCATTTATGAGGGCTCCACCCTCATGACTTAATTACTCCCCAGAGTCCTTCCTTCAGCATAATATCACATTCCAGGCCCAGCGTGGTGGCTCACGCCTGTAATCCCAGCACTTTGGGAGGCCAAGGTGGGCAAATCACGAAGTCAGGAGATCGAGACCGTCCTGCCTAACACTGTGAAACCTCATCTCTACTAAAAACACAAAATTAGCCAGGTGTGGCACGTGCCTATAGTTCCAGCTACTCAGGAGGCTGAAGCAAGAGAATCACTTGAACCTGGGAGGCAGAGGTTGCAGTGAGCCAAGATCATGCTGCTGCACTTCAGCCTGGGTGACAGAGCAAGACTCTATAAAAAACAAAAAATTACATTCGGGATTAGGCTTCAACATGTGAATTTTTTTTTGGAGGGGCAACTTTCAGTCCATAGCACTGCTGATCTGGAGACCAGTTTGAGAACCACTGGACTAGATCATTACAAAATGCCTAGGCTTGTTTTCTGGCTGTCCCCACTCCCTAATCATTGACCTTAGACCAGGATTGTAGGATCCAGCCCTGGACTCACTTCTGAGAGAAACTCATGCCTAGCACAGCCTCCTACAACTGGACAGAACCCTGGCTTTGATGGCCCTGGCTGCACTCTGGGAACAGGCTGCCATCAGGACCTGAGTATCTGTCCCTCTTCCCTTGAGACACTCCTCTTCTGTTTGTCACCCTTCAGTCCTGACCAGCGATCTCCCCGTTTTATCAAGGCAGAGCACCCCCACCCTGGCCCACCTCTTTAACAACATCCATGCAGATGCATTCTAGGCTTGCTACGGCTACTGCTACTACTGTCTGAACAACTTAATAGCACAGTAAGTTATAGTCTCTTCTGTGTCATGGTGCCTGCAGCATTCATCAATTTCAGCAAGTGTCACTATGAGTGATACAAGTGTATGACACAGCTAAGTGTCCCTCTGCACAGGCCATTACAGCTGGCAGCAGGCCCAGGGAGGTGAGAACTGGAGACCCATTTGGCTCCAAGTGCCCAGGTTGATGTAGAAGTAAATGTGCTCTAGCCGTCCCCCCACCACAGCCCCCATAAATGCTTTGTATTCTTGGCAACTTCTACAACTACTCTCAAAGTGTCCCCCAGGTAAGCTAGGGTTCCTGCTTTCTCTGAGTCTTGGTGCAATCTTTTCCCTTTGTCTCATCCTCCCATCCTCTCTCTGTGCCAACTTTTACCCATCCTTTGAGGCCCTGTGCACGAACCAACTCCACCGGGCAGCCTTCCAATGGCAACCCACTCTCCCTTTCCTCTGAAGACCTCTGGCACAGAGCATCTCGACCTCTGCTGTAGAAATTTTATTGGTAAACACTTCACCCTGACCTTTTCTGCTCAGCTTAGCTCCTTAGAATTGGAAGTTGTCCTCTGCAAGATTTTAAAATGTACTAAATGAGAAATTCTTTGATAAAGTCATGTATATGCAATACAAAACATTGAGAAAGTATAGAAACATAATAATTAATAATATCACCATTCCCAGATTTTATTTTCCATTTTGCTGAGTATGTTTGTATGTGTGTGTATGTAAAATGCAGTTCATAGTCTCATACTCTATAGTTTTAGACCACACTTTTAAAATATTTTTCCAAGTCACAATTTTAATGGTTGTACAGTATTCCATTATATGAATGTTGCATAATTTAGTCAATACCTTTTTATCAGACTTTTAGGTTCTTCCCTCCCCCTTTCTCTTTCTTTCTTTCTTCCCTATTATAAATAACACTGTGATGAACATCAATGAATATAAATTGTTTCTGTACCTGCTTGCTTTTTTTTTTTATATATAAGTTTTTAGAAATAAAATTGTTGAATCAAAGCTTTCAACATGTTGAAGCTCTTAATACATGTCAAATAATTCTCCTAGGAAACTATAAGAATCCACACTTTGGCTGGGCACAGTGGCTCACACCAGTAATCCCAGCACTTTGGGAAGCCAAGGCAGTTGGATCATTTGAGGTTAGGAGTTCAAGACCAGCCTGGCCAACATGGTGAAACCCAACCCCACTAAAAATTCAAAAATTAGCCAGGCAGTAGTGGTGCATGCCTGTAATCCCAGTTACTCGGGAGGGAGGAGAATCGCTTGAGTCTGGGAGACAGAGGTTGCGGTGAGCCAAGATTGTGCCATTGCACTCCAGTCTGGGCAACAGAGCAAGACCCTGTCTCAAAAAAAAAAAAAAAAAATGAAAGAAAAATCCACACTTTGTATGGGAGTGCTCATTATCTCACATTGTCTAATATTAAGATCATATTTGTTGTCGTTAGTACTATTATCACAGCTTTTATCTTTTGGTCTTATCACAGCTGTCCTTCAGTGAACATCCATTTGACTAGCCATAGAATATGTACGCCTATGTGTAAGGTTTGTGCTAAGTGCTGGGGGAAAGGGAAGTACAAAGATGACAACACCTAGTGTCAGCCTTCAGAGAGCTTTCAAACTAGTACATTCAATGAATAAATGATTGGATGGATGGATGGAGGAATGGATGGTTGGAGGAATGGATGGATGGATAGATGGATGGATGCATGCATGCATGCATGCTTGGGAAATATTTCTTTGCCATCAGTTTTCTCAACACATTGCCATGAATATAAGGGGAAATGGGAGCTCCCATAGGCTTTAGGTCCCAATGGAATGTCCTGGGGCTGTTCAGGAAAACCCATTCTGGGAAAGCAAAGACTGCTTTTGAGAACAGACAGAGGAATCCCAGTGCAGAGGCCTCATGCCAACTCCTTCCAGGGAGTCTCACCAGGCCTGAAATTTCAGAGCCAGGAACCTGTGAGGTCAGCCACCAGCAATATGAAGGCGATGGAGGCATTTGGCCACAGAACTGACTTCAATTAGTGGCCCAGTGTGGGATCACAAGACCTATGGAAGCAGCTATGCAGAGCTGTTTGCCTGACTCACAGGAATTTCTTGCCCACTGACACCACACCTATCGCACAGTTCTTAGCCGCTGCTGAGAGAGGCTCTTCTGCCTCTCTTACAGAGTGAGACCAAAGCGTACAATAAAGAAAGGGGAGGTTTTAGGAGCAATGAGCTCTGGGCTGTGAGGCTCTTTCTTCCTGGCCAGAAGCATGTGCCTTACCCCTCTCCCTGTTGCCCCATGAGGCAGGCTGGCTTCCCTGAGCCAGCTGCTGAGCTGCACCTGCCTTGAGAAAAGGGCACCCGGTTCTTAAGCAGGGGATGAATATTCATTGGCATGAACCTTTGCAAACTCATTTGGGGGAAAAAAATAGATCAGAAGAAGTAATCAGATTATTAAAAAGAAAGAGCAAGGACAGAAGGTGGCGGTGGAGGGGAAGAATCACATTTAAAATGCAAGGAGAGACTTCCTCCCTGCGGTGTAGCTCTGACCCTCTCAACCATGCACTGAGAATAGTTAAGCTCTCCCACATTTATGCTGCATAAAAATGTTGTTTTTGAGGCCTCGTTTGAGAGGGGAAGGGGCAGAGGTAATATGCACCCTCCACATCTGAAAATTATAAAATACGGCTTTAAGGTTTTCATTTTATCTTCCTTCAATATCAAGAAAAATTCTGAGCACTAAAGAGGCTCTGGTGAGTGCTGAGTGACAGGTTAAAGGGCTCCAATAAAGATTAGATGGTCCACTATCTCCTGAGGAAATTGCATAAAAGTGGTTATTCCCTCTTGCTTCTATTAATTTCCTCTTCCTGGCTGCTTGGAAATGCTTCATAACCTGATGCTACAGATGGGGACGAGAAGCGCTTTCCATTATCTCAATCACTGCACTGTTTATGAGACACTTAATCTGTTTCTTTATAAAGTAATAGTACTGTAGGTGATGGACTCAGTGTCACTGGAAGTCTTTGTGCAGGGATGGGAGGAGAGGGGTGTCCTGAAAGCATTGTAAGAAGCAGGTAATTTGTTACGTCGTTGAGATGCTGAGAAGTTGGGTGGGTGTTTCAAGGTGACCTTCTGGATACCAGCCAGAGATGATGTGTACCCATCCCTTGAACAGGGAGGCAAATGTGTTTTGTCTGTTGAATGGAAAATATACACACGTTGAGGCATGGGGTGCTCAGATCTTGTCTCCTCCCCTTTTCTGAAGTTGGGGGGTGGGGAAAGAGATGTGTGGTGGCATGGGGGGAGGGGTGCCATCCAAAAGCCCTTGGCTATGCAGGTTTCTAGGCATTGTGTCTGAACTGCAATCACTTACAATGGAGGAAACCAAACCCCCTTCTCTTAAGGAAACAAGGCAATTATTGTAGGCTTCACTGGTGTTAGAAACGTCCAGCCCTCCAAGTTATGGTGTCCCATTGACAAACGTCTTAATGCAAATACAGCAAGGTGCAGGCGGCTCTTCTCTTCTGCCCACCTCCTGGAATAGAATGAAACTCTCCCCCTGAAATCCAGTGCTGGGAAGTTTCTGACCTAATTTCCCTTCCTACTTCTATTCCTCCACCTCTCTTCTTCTCCCTTTGTCTTTTCCTCTCCTTCTGAATTTTGCCTCCTATTGATCACTCCTAATCATTGCCAAGTACCAAGAAATGGGACTTTTTTTTTTTTTTTTGAGATGGAGTCTCGCTTTTGCCCAGGCTGGAGTGCAATGGCGCAATCTCCGCTCACTGCAACCTCCACCTCCTGGGCTCAAGCGATTCTCCTATCTCAGCCTCCCAAGTAAGTGGGATTACAGGCATGTGCCACCACTCCCAGCTTTTTTTTTTTTTTTTTTGTATTTTTAGTAGAGACAGGGTTTCACCATGTTGGCCAAACTGGTCTCAAACTTCTGACCTCAGGTGATCCACTCGCCTTGGCCTCCCAGTGTTGGGATTACAATTGTGAGCCACCAGCCACAGCCTGAAATGGCACTTTTAACCATTATTTAAAGTATGAATTCTATGAGAAAGTATAGCACAAGTGTGGTTACAAGTTATAATCTAAAAGGTTAATAAATAAACTTAGGAGGAGTGGTTACAAGTTATAATCTAAAAGGTTAATAAATGAACTTAGCGAGGAGAATCCAAGATGGCGGATTAGGAGCAGCTGAGGATTGCAGCTCCCAGTGAAAGCGCGGAGGGTGAGTGGACGCCGCATTGCCAGACGGATTTTTATTGCCCACAGACCAGGAGATTCCCAGGGGGAGAAGCCCAGGGGGAGGAGCCCCCACGGGTCGCCAGCGCGGCTGGTTTGACCGGCGCAGCGGTTTTTGCCGGCGCGACTGTTTTCGCCGGCGCTGCTGTTTTGGGCGGCGTCCCCGGCGGCAGCGGTTCCCCATACAAAATACGTGGGTCCGGGTGCCGTTTTAGCTGGCAATTGGAGCTCCGGGAAGGCAGAGCCGCCCATTCATCTGATTAGGGAGACCGGCCGGCGGGGGCGGGGGCCGCCGGCGGGGCCGAGGGGCCCCCCCCCGCCGCGGGGGCGGGAGGGGGGGAGGGGGCGGGCCGGGGGGGAGGGGGCCTCTTCTAAAAAAAAAAAAAAAAATAGAGTGGGTTGGGCGGGGGGGGGGGGAGGGGGGGGGGGTGTGAGGAAAAAAAAAAAAAAAAAAGGGGACTGAAACAGGCAGCCAGTCCAGGAGATTTCCTGGGCAAAAACGCCACGAATCTCAGCACCCGCGGTTTCAGCCGGCGCAGTGGGTCGCCGCACGGGAAATCACACAGATCCCGGCGCCTTTTCAACAGGCGGCTGGAACACCTGGGAGACTCTGAGGCAGGGAGCCAGGTGATCAGGCTCAGCTGGTCCCACCCACACAAAAAAACAGCCATCGGAAACGCTCTGGATCGAGAGTTTCACAGCAAGCACAGCTGAGCCCCGGGACGGCCCAGCTCTGTGGGGGAGGGGCGTCCGCCATTACTGAGGCAGTCTGCCGCTACAGAGGTAGTTTGCCATTGCCGAGGCAGTTCTCACTACACCGGTATAAACAGGACTACAGGGAAGTTCATACGGCAGCTGGGCGGAGCCCACAGCAGCTCAGCAAAGCCTCTGTAGGCAGACAGTGACTAGGCTGCCCCATCGCTGGGCAAGGCAGCCCTGAGAAAAAGGCAGCAGCACAAGGGAAACTCATAAATAAAGCCCTAACTCCCTGGGACAGAGCACCTGGGGGAAAAAAGGGGTTTATGAGTTCTGCTGCAGCAGACTTAAAAGTACCCTGCCCAGCAACTCTGAATGAACAACTGAGCTCACAGCTCAGCACTTGAGCTCCTATAAAGGACACTCTGTCTCCTCAAGCAGCTCCCCTGACCCCCGTATATCCAACGAGTCACCTCATAAAGGAGTGCTCAGACGGACATCTGGCGGGTATTCTTCTGGGACAAAGATAGCAGAAGAAGAGACTGGCAGCAACCCTTACTGTTCTGCAGCTGCTGCAGGTGATCCCCCCAGGCAAGCAGGGCCGGGAGTGGACCTCAGCAGTCCTACAGCAGAGGGGCCAGACTGTTAGAAGGAAAACTAAGAAACAGAAAGAAATAACTTCATCATCAACAAACGGGACGTCCACTGAGAGACCCCATCTGAAAATCACCAACCACAAAGACCACACATAAATAAATCCACAAAGATGGGAAGAAACCAGCGCAAAAAGGAGGTAAACACCCGAAACCAGAACGCCTCTCCTCCTACAAGGGATCACAACTCCTCACCAGCAAGGGAACAAGGCTGGATGGACAATGAGTGTAATGAAATGACTGAATCAGGCTTCAGAAGGTGGGTAATAAGAAAACTTCTGTGAGCTAAAAGAACATGTTCTAACCCAATGCAAAGAAACTAAGAACCTTGAAAAAAGATTTGACGAAATGCTAACGAGAATAACCAACTTAGAGAGGAATGTAAGTGAATTGATGGAGCTGAAAAACACAACACAAGAACTTTGCGAAGCATACACAAGTTTCAACAGCCGAATTGACCAAGCAGAAGAAAGGATATCAGAGGTCGAAGATCAACTCAATGAAATAAAACGAGAAGGAAAGAGTAGAGAAAAAAGAGTAAAAAGGAATGAACAAAGTCTCCAAGAAATATGGGACTATGTGAAAAGACCTAATCTACGTTTGATAGGTGTACCTGAATGTGAAGGAGAGAATGAATCCAAGCTGGAAAATACTCTTCAGGATATTATCCAGGAGAACTTCCCCAACATAGGAAGGCAGGCCAATATTCAAGTCCAGGAAATACAGAGAACACCACAAAGATATTCCTCAAGAAGAGCAACCCCAAGGCACATAATCGTCAGATTCACCAGGGTTGAAATGAAGGAGAAAATGCTAAGGGCAGCCAGAGAGAAAGGTCGGGTTACCCACAAAGGGAAGCCCATCAGACTCACAGCAGATCTCTCAGCAGAAACCCTACAAGCCAGAAGAGAGTGGGGGCCAATATTCAACATCCTTAAAGAAAAGAACTTCCAACCCAGAATTTCATATCCAGCCAAACTGAGCTTCATAAGTGAAGGAAAAATAAAATCCTTTGCAAACAAGCAAGTACTCAGAGATTTCATCACCACCAGGCCTGCTTTACAAGAGCTCCTGAAAGAGGCACTAAACATAGAAAGGAACAACCAGTACCAGCCACTCCAAAAACATACCAAACCGTAAAGCCCAGCAACACAATGAAGAAACTGCATCAACTAACGGGCAAAACAGCCACCTAGCATCAAAATGGCAGGATCAAATTCACACATAACAATATTAACCCTAAATGTAAATGGGCTAAATGCCCCAATTAAAAGACATAGACTGGCAAACTGGATAAAAAGCCAAAACCCGTCTGTGTGCTGTATCCAGGAAACCCATCTCCCATGCAGAGATACACAAAGGCTCAAAATAAAGGGATGGAGGAAGATTTACCAAGCAAATGGAGAGCAAAAAAAAGCAGGAGTTGCAATTCTCATCTCTGATAAAATAGACTTTAAACCAACAAAGATCAAAAGAGACAAAGAAGGACATTACATAATGGTAAAAGGATCAATGCAACAAGAAGAGCTAACGATCCTAAATATATACGCACCCAATACAGGAGCACCCAGATACATAAGGCAAGTTCTCAATGACTTACAAAGAGACTTAGATTCCCACGCAATAATAGTGGGAGACTTGAACACCCCGTTGTCAATGTTAGACAGATCAACAAGACAGAAAATTAACAAGGATATCCAGGACTTGAACTCACACCTGGATCAAGCAAACCTAATAGACATTTACAGAACTCTCCACCCCAAATCCACAGAATATACATTCTTCTCAGCACCACATCGCACCTACTCTAAAATTGACCACATAATTGGAAGTAAATCACTCCTCAGCAAATGCAAAAGAACGGAAATCATAACAAACAGTCTCTCAGACCACAGTGCAATCAAGTTAGAACTCAGAATTGAGAAACTGACTCAGAACCGCACAGCTTCATGGAAACTGAACAACTGGCTCTTGAATGTTGACTGGATAAACAATGAAATGAAGGCAGAAATAAAGATGTTCTTTGAAACCAACGAGAACGAAGACACAACATACCAGAATCTCTGGGACACATTTAAAGCAGTCTCTAGAGGAAAGTATATAGCAATAAATGCCCACATGAGAAGCAAGGAGAGATCTAAAATTGACACCCTATCATCAAAATTGAAAGAGCTAGAGGAGCAAGATCAAAAAAACTCAAAACCTAGCAGAAGACAAGAAATAACTAAGATCAGAGCAGAACTGAAGGAGATAGAGACACGAAAAACTCTTCAAAAAATCAACAAATCCAGGAGCTGGTTTTTTGAAAAGGTCAACAAAATAGACAGACCACTAGCCAGATTAATAAAAAAGAAAAGAGAAAATAATCAAATAAATGCAATAAAAAACGATAAAGGGGATATCACCACAGATTCCACAGAAATTCAAACCATCATCAGAGATTATTACAAACAACTCTATGCACATAAACTAGTAAACCTGGAAGAAATGGATAAATTCCTGGACACATGCATCCTCCCAAGCCTAAACCAGGAAGAAGTCGAAACCCTGAATAGACCAATAACAAGGTCTGAAGTTGAGGCAGCAATTAAGAGCCTACCACCCAAAAAAAGCCCAGGTCCAGATGGGTTCACAGCCGAATTCTACCAGACATACAAAGAGGAGCTGGTACCATTCCTTCTGAAACTATTCCAAACAATCCAAAGAGAGGGAATCCTTCCTAAATCATTTTATGAGACCAACATCATCCTGATACCAAAACCTGGCAGAGACTCAGCAAGAAAAGAAAACTTCAGGCCAATATCCATGATGAACATAGATGCAAAAATCTTCAATAAAATACTGGCAAACCGATTGCAACAGCACATCAAAAAGCTTATCCACCATGATCAAGTAGGCTTCATCCCGGGGGATGCAAGGCTGGTTCAACATACGCAAATCTATAAACATAATCCACCACATAAACAGAACCAAAGACAAAAACCACATGATTATCTCAATTGATGCAGAGAAGGCCTTTGACAAAATTCAACAGCCCTTTATGCTAAAAACTCTCAATAAACTAGGTATTGATGGAACGTATCTCAAAACGATAAAAGCTATTTACGACAAACCAACAGCCAATATCATACTGAATGGGCAAAAACTAGAAGCATTCCCTTTGAAATCTGGCACTAGACAAGGATGTCCTCTCTCACCACTCTTATTCAATATAGTACTGGAAGTTCTAGCCAGAGCAATCAGGCAAGAAAAAGAAATAAAGGGTATTCAAATAGGAAAGGAGGAAGTCAAATTGTCTTTATTTGCAGACGATATGATTGTATATCTAGAAGACCCCATCGTCTCAGCCCAAAATCTCCTGAAACTGATAAGCAACTTCAGCAAAGTCTCAGGATATAAAATCAATGTGCAAAAATCACAAGCATTCCTATACACCAATAACAGACTTAAAGACAGCCAAATCAGAGCCAACTGCCATTCACAATTGCTACAAAGAGAATAAAATACCTAGGAATACAACTAACAAGGAACGTAAAGGACCTCTTCAAGGAGAACTACAAACCACTGCTCAATGAAATAAGAGAGGACACAAACAGATGGAGAAATATTCCATGTTCATGGCTAGGAAGAATCAATATTGTCAAAATGGCCATACTGCCCAAAGTAATTTACAGATTCAACGCTATCCCTATCAAGCTACCAATGACCTTCTTTGAAGAACTGGAAAAAACCACCTTAAACTCCATATGGAACCAAAAGAGAGCCCGCATAGCCAAGTCAATTCTAAGCAAAAAGAACAAAGCTGGAGGCATCACACTCCCAGACTTCAAATTATACTACAAAGCTACAGTAATCAAAACAGCATGGTACTGGTACCAAAACAGAGATATAGACCAATGGAACAGGACAGAGACCTCCGACGCAACACAACACATCTACAACCACCTGATCTTTGACAAACCTGACAAAAACAAACAATGTGGAAGCGAGTCCCTGTTTAATAAATGGTGTTGGGAAAACTGGCTAGTCATGTGCAGAAAGCAGAAGCTGGACCCCTTCCTGACACCTTACACTAAAATTAACTCCAGATGGATTAAAGACTTAAACATAAGACCTAACACCATAAAAACCCTAGAAGAAAATCTAGGCAAAACCATCAGGACATAGGTGTAGGCAAGGACTTCATGACCAAAACACCAAAAGCAGTGGCAACAAAAACCAAAATAGACAAATGGGACCTAATCAAACTCCATAGCTTCTGCACAGCAAAAGAAACAGTCATTAGAGTGAATCGGCAACCAACAGAATGGGAAAAAATTTTTGCAGTCTACCCATCTGACAAAGGGCTGATAACCAGAATCTACAAAGAACTGAAACACATTTACAAGAAAAAAACAAACAAGCCCATTCAAAAGTGGGCGAAGGATATGAACAGACACTTTACAAAAGAAGACATACATGAAGCCAACAAACATATGAAAAAATGCTCATCATCACTGGTCATTAGAGAAATGCAAATCAAAACTACATTGAGATACCATCTCACGCCAGTTAGAATGGCGATCATTAAAAAATCTGGAGACAACAGATGCTGGAGAGGATGTGGAGAAATAGGAACGCTTTTACACTGTTGGTGGGAGTGTAAATTAGTTCAACCATTATGGAAGACGGTGTGGCGATTCCTCAAGGACCTAGAAATAGAAATTCCATTTGATCCAGCAATCCCATTACTGGGTATATATCCAAAAGACTATAAATCGTTCTACTATAAGGACACATGCACACGAATGTTCATTGCAGCACAGTTTACAATAGCAAAGACCTGGAACCAACCCAAATGCCCATCGATGATAGACTGGACAGGGAAAATGTGGCACATATACACCATGGAATATTATGCAGCCATCAAAAACGATGAGTTCGTGTCCTTTGTAGGGACATGGATGAACCTGGAAACCATCATTCTCAGCAAACTGACACAAGAACAGAAAATCAAACACCGCATGTTCTCGCTCATAGGCGGGTGTTGAACAATGCGAACACATGGACACAGGGAGGGGAGTATCACACACTGGGGTCTGTCGGGGGAAAAAGGGGAGGGATAGTGGGGGGGTGGGGAGTTGGGGAGGGATAGCATGGGGAGAAATGCCAGATATAGGTGATGGGGGAGGAAGGCAGCAAATCACACTGCCATGTGTGTACCTATGCAACAATCTTCCATGTTCTTCACATGTACCCCCAAACCTAAAATGCAATAAAAAAAAAAAAAAAAAAAAAAAAAAAAAAAAATAGAGGCCTCGGTCCATCCTGTGTGTGAGAGAAATACACACAGACAATTAAACATGCAGAGTCCTGGGCCGCATCCCTAACAGGAGGCCTGGGGCAGGGCCCAGGAATCTGTGTGCTTAACTGATTCCCGGGCCAGGGCTCCAGGGACCACACTTTGAGAAATGAGCAATGCAGATGAGACAACACCAGTGAACACAAGGCCTGGAAGCCACAGCTGTGGACCGCACTCAAGGATTTCAGCTTCCATGGGGGTGGAGGGCTAGAGCTAAGAGCCTAGACCCCGTGCCCCATCAAGGGATTTGGGTGGGGGAGAGCTGAGCCGCCCTTGGTCTGGCTGTGCAGCTGACCCCAGCAAAGCCACTTGCCTTCTCCCTGGTGTCTGAAGTGAGGTACTGCAGTTCAGGGCTTTCAGACGTCTGAGAGCCGGTTGGCCAGCATCTGCTCTCAGAGAAGTGGAGAGGAGGCTCAGCTCAATCCGCCTCTTCCAGAAAGCCTCACTTCCCTGGCTCCTCTGTGCTCCTGCTACACCCATTTGAGAAACACACCACCTCACTTTGCCACACCTCCTCCTGATGTCTCTAAAACGGTCATTTTAGAGCTTATAGGAAAGACAGGGGCACTGATACCTTTATCTCTCAAACTAGGGAGCCCAGGGACACTGTCTAGTGCTGAAAATAGAAGTCTCCTACTTAGACTTACAAAGATAACAAGCAAGGAGCGAATGCCAGTGGATAGGGGGAAGGGGAAGAGGAGATTCCCATGTGATACGGCCAAATGTCTGTAAAGCAGATAGATGAAGACACAGCAGAAAGACGTCATACTGTATGGCTCCATTTATAAGACATTGTGGAGAAGGCAAGATCAGAGAGATAGAAATCAGACCCATGGCTGTCAGGGAAGATTTGGGGATGAGCTGAAGAAGGAAGTGGCTTTGCAGTCTGGCTGGGAAACAGGAGGAGGAGGAAACCTGTTGGGGGAGCAGGGTGGGTTAGGGAAAGTAACCTACCCCAGCAGACCGGAGGACACTAGTGGGAAGGATCAGCCTGCTTGGCCGGGTGCACACAGCTTTCCCAACGCTGCCCTGGCTGCTGACTAATGTCTTAGGGATGTGAGAGGCGGAGGGGAGGGATGTGGCCCAGGATTCAGGGAGGGGGCAGTCACAGGATCTTGGGGAGGAATGAGACAACAGCAAGAGCAACTGACTTGATCAAGCTTCCCAAGTGCCAGACATGGTGTACTATGGGCTTATTTAATCCTCACACAATTCTATGGACCCCTTATGACCTCTACGTTATAAAGGAGGAGACTGGTCGCCAGAGATATTGGTAATCTGCACAAAGTAACACAACTAATGAGAGAGAGGGATTTGAATGCAGGCACCTCTGGCTCCAGCACCCTTGCCTTTGATGGCCACTGCTCTGTATTGTCACACGGGCCATGACGCCAGTGACGGTGGAGAGTCTCCACCCGCTTCCTGCAGTGCACCTATCCCACCATGGCTTGCACACTTCTGTTGATGAGTACCCATGATCTTCCTGGGAAGGTCATGCTTAAATGGACTCAAAGTCAACTTCCTTATACATTCATCCACAGCCCCAGCTACCCCTTTAATCCTGGAGGTAGTCATGAGTGCTGCTAGTCAGTCATCCCCATCCGCTCCTATGCTCCAGGTGTGATTGCCCTTCCTGGCCCCATGAAGTTAAGTCACATGTTGCCATGTGACTTCCTTTGGCCGATGAAATGGGAGCAGAAGCCTAAAAGCCAGTGTGTGGTTTTCCTCCTTCCTATGCCATCGCTGTAGTGTCTGGGGGAGCTCATGCCTGCAAGAAGCCTGACTTGCCCAATCCCTGAGCAACTAGGGTGAGCAGAGCTCCATGTTGACCTGCGTTGAACATGTAATGTGAGCAAGAAATAAACCTTAGTTGTGTGAGCCACTCAAGATTTGGGGATTGTTTGTTATCACAGCAAAACCTAACCTATCCTGGCTGAGTCTGGTCCCACAGAACAAGTGTCCACTCGGGGCCAACAGCAGTCCAGCCTCTTCTAAGTCTCCTCTAAGCTGGATAGCCCCCAGTTTTTCCAGCTGAGCCTTCAGTTTGCTGACCTCTCATCTGATCTCTTCTTCCAGACACACTGCAGTGTGGAAAGGGAACACCATCACCCAGGAGCAATCTGTAAAGGCTGCTGCCCCTCCCCCTCTAGGATTCTTTCTACCTCAGTGATGCAGCCAGTGATCACACTGAGCCTTCAGCAGACAAACAAGGCTAACCCCATCCCTGGGTTCCATGCTGACCTGCCTGGTTCTAATTCTTTGGGCTCTGGATAAAATGAGATTTCAATGTGTAGAGCTAGATTGACCTGGATCTGGGTTTCTATTCTTGACACTACTACTTACTTCCTGTGTCACCACGGGCAAGTTACCTAACCTCTCTGAGTCTGTCTTCTTGAATGAAAGCTAGAAGTAATATGACCAACTCTGAGAAGGCTGTCTCAGGTACAGCAGCCAGCACCTCCCTGGTGCCTGGTGGGACTGTGCAGATGTTATTTCCCTTGCTTTTCCCTCACCCCCATCTCTTTCAGGCTCACAAGATGGAAAAAGGGGGAAGGCATTTCTGGAATGAGGCCCCAGTCGGCTTCTGCACCATTGCTCTGTCCCAAACCCTGAGTCTTAGGCCTGCCAGAGGCCCTCCTAACTCCCTTTCCAGGTCACAGCTGTCTGTTCCCTCTTCCCCTGTCACAGGGGGCTGCCCCATGGGGCTGGTAAAGAGGGAAGTGGACTCCAGGCTGCAGATGTCCAGGGCTCAGAGAAGGCTGCAGAGCTAATCCTGGGGCTGCTGGCGAGGCCAGGCCAGGGCCTCAGAAGTGGCTTTCAAGAGGCCCTCTCCTGCCTGCCGGCAGCCTGTGGCTCGGCTCAAATTTCCAAGGCCCCCAACTAAGGAACAGCTGCGTGGTTTCCCCTCTCCTCCCTCTGTGTTCCCTCCTCTCTTTTGCAGACATGAGTCAAAGAGAGAGTCAAGCAGGGCTAGCCAGGGGTCTGGACAGATTCCAGAAGGCTCCAGCCACTCAACCCGGGTCTCTCTGAAGCCACGGGAGCTCAGACACCTGGGGTTTCTTGGGCCTTTCAACTCCAGACATATTCCTGCTGCTCTTCATTTGGCCAGAAACCTTGGGCCCAGCTTTGATGTTTGGCTTGTTGTCCACCCCTTGGTCCCTGACTGGCCAGGCTTCCTGGGACACCTTCTACCCAGTGTGGTGGGGCAGGACCTGCCTTGGGGTGGGGGCCTCCTGGTTGGCACTACCCCGCACCCACAAGTCTTCCCAGCCTCCTCTTCCCCCAGGTCCCTAAATGCCCCCGCTTCCAACTGCCTGACAGAGCAATGACCTCTGACTTTCTGTGTCCCTATCAATATCGCCACACCTGCCCCAGGGAGAGGAGTGTATGTGTGTGAGTGTGTGTGTGTACTTGTGAGTGTGTGTGTGTACCTGTGTATGTGTGTGCACTCACTAGTATTTCCTGAACACTTGTTTGATTTTATCCTTAACTATCTTGTTTTTTTTTTTTTTTTTTTTTTTGACAAATAAGGAAATGAAAGCCAGAGAGGGTTGGAAATTTGACCAGTTAGCAGAAAGAGGAAATGGTAAACCTAGGATTTAAACCCAGTGGTGATGATTCTGAGTCCAAGCTTTTTCACCCCACTACATGGCCTGGAAAAGACCTGCCACACACCTGCCCAGGAGCACTCGGGAAGCAAGTGATTCACCTCCCCTGATACGAGTGGCCCATGACCGGGGACTAAGGCCACTTCAGCAGGACACGCTTGGCCCAGAGTGACAGTGAGGAGAGAATGATTTGGCTAGTACAGGAGATCCCCCACACTAGTTCCTCTTGATGAGGGGTCTCCAGAGTGAAGCATGAATCTGCCCAACTGGGCCTCCAGTCTCCCTCACAGTACAACTTCCTTTCAGTGCTGGGAGTGACCCCCAGGGAACAGGTGGGTGCTGCATGATCACATATGATCCTAAAGCACGAGCCAGCTATTTCTTTTGGTGTCCACCAAAGAAACGAAGATCTGAGCCACGCTGCAAGGAAAATCTGCCCTTATGAGTTTACTGGGGGACTGTGGGGGAATTTTACTGGGTGTCTCGTAAGATACTTTTTTTTTTTTTTTTTTTTTGAGACAAGGTCTCTCTCTGTCACCCAGGCTGGAGTGCAGTGGTGTGATCTCAGGTCTCTGTGGCCTCGAACTGCTGGGTTCAAACAATCTACCCATCTCAGCCTCCTGAGTAGCTAGGACTCCAGGTGCACACCACCATGGAGGCTAATTTTTGTATTTTTTGTAGAGATGGGGTTTCAACATGTCCAGGATGATCTTGAACTCCTGAGCTCAAGCATCCTGCCCACCTCGGCCTCCCACACTGCTGGGTGACAAGCCTGAGCACCTGGCCATAACATACTTTCAGGGGAATTTAGACTCTGCACAGTCCCAACCTTGTGATGATAAACTAGCCCCAAACATGGAGTAGTGGGTGGCCTCCTATTTCCAGCAAGTCCTTCTCTAATGGTGGGATTCCAGGACCAGGGAGAGGGGCCTTCTGGGACCTCAGTCTCACACCACCGGGTCCCGGGGTTCCCTGTTGTCTCTTACCAATCTAGGTTTCCAGCGTGGTGCAGTGAAGGAGCGTGTGACGGGGGAATGAGACCCAGTCTCCAGCCACACTCTGCAATGGGACCATGGGCAAGTCTCTTAAACCCACTCCAGGCCCCAGTTTCCTCATCTGTCAGTTGAGGCTACTGGACAAATGACCGGATGAAGTTCCAGAGCCCTCGAGGACTCCATCTGGGCTGGAGATGGCTCAAGACCCTGTCCAGGAAGCAGAATTGCCTCTAGCGCAGGCTACATCTGGCCTGAGGCCACTGGTTTGTGGTTCGGGACTGGTTACCAGATCTGCTTCCAGGGATGGTGTCATCACCTCATTTTATAGGTGAGAAAAACACCGTTGCTGCCCAAGGGGCCTGTGCAGGCTTCCCTGCCAGTCTGGCTCCTACTACCTCCACCCTCCATCTGTCCCTGTGCTCTGAAGCTCCCGTGTTCTGGCCTTGTCCTACTCAGGCCTCTGAGGCCGCAGGCTCAGGGCTCTGAAAGCGTCTTCATCACCTCCCAGGAGCCTCATCTCTCATATAACTGCCCATTTCCTTTTCCTCTGTTTCAAAACTGCATGCTTTGGCCTGAAATAGTCATGGGCCCAATGGACCTTTAGCAGCAGCTGGCTGACACTGGACAGGTCACTTGAGCCCTGAGCCTTAGCCTGGACATGTATGAAACTGGGACTGCAATAATCACAGTGATTGGAGCAGCTGTCTTGCACCAGGTGCTTACTGAGACAGGCTGGACATCACGTCCTCACCACGAGCCCATGAAATGCGAGCCATCTCTCTCCCATGATGAGCTTGAGAATGCACCCACCTGGCAGAGGTGTGGGACTGCTCTACAAGGGCCTGGTATACAGTAGGTGCTCAATAAATGGGGACAATTGTGTTAAGCTTAGTGGAACCCCAGGGGGAGTAGTTCAGCATCGGATGGTTTAAAAACCCTCTGCCAGGTCAAGGCTGGCCTGGAATTGAAGGAGGACAGCAGAGGAGGGTGTTGGTGGGCCCTGCAGAGGGCACTGGAGGCAGGCGAGGCTGGGGAGGTGGGCAGTACAGGTACCCTGCACCTACTGCATTAGCCCCATTTTTAAATATTAAAATCTTGTTACATAAAATTAGCCATTTGTGAGTGTTACTTGGTATATTCACGCTGCTGTGCAACCTCTATTTAATTCCAAAATATTTTCACCACCCAAAAAGGAAACCCCAGAGGCATTAAGCAGTCCACAATCCATGCTCCCCCTCCCGCAGCCCCTGGCCATTGCTAAATCTGTTTTTTGTCTCTGGATTTACCTGTTCTGGGTGTTTCATTCACCTGGAATCACACACTACGTCTTCTCGCGTCCGGCTTCTCTCATGTGGTGCTACGTTTTCAAGGTTGCTCCTTGTAGCATGGGTCAGTACTTCATTCCTTTTCATAGCTGAATGACATGCCATTGTATAGATGGACCACATCTTGTTTGTCCATTCATCCTTGATGGACATTTGGCCATTTCCCATTGCTGGCCCCTTTTTGAAGTGAAAGTCATTGAAAGCCTGGAGTGAGTCCGCTATCATTACTCAGCCCTTGGGAGTAGGCATGGCCCCATCCTGAGTCCTCTTCCCATAAAGTGTCCTCTCCTGGTAGCTGCTGTGGCCGCCATGGTGTTCACTGGAGCAGCTGCTGGACAGGGGGCTGTGGAGAGCACTTCCAAGTTGCTTTGCTTTTATTCAGATCTCATGAACTAAAACAGAGGGAGAAGAGGATGGGAAGAGAAAGGGAAGCTAAAGGGAGAGGAAAGGGGTGAGGCTGAACTCCCACAGAAGCTTCTGGAAGCTCCTGGGTAGTGACTGGAGTCCAACAGGGCGCTAAGCCTAGTTGTGCTCAGGTCTCACTGAAGTCCACCTGAGCACCATCAACTGGACAGGGCTTGGCTTGTACAGATGGAGAAACTGAGTCCCCAGGGAACAGTAGGGGCTTGCCCAAACTGTAGCCGAGTGGGTGATCAACCTTGGACATGCTGGTGCTCAGTGCAGGTTTGCTCTGCCGGCTTGACAACAGCACAGGGCGTGGTGTAGGCTTGGAGGGGTCACCCCGGCCTCCCCAGTGGGCCCAGTCCACAGCCGGGGAAGTGCACAAGTGTCAGCTCCTCCCATGGAATGGGTGAGCGAGCCAGCAAGGGATCTGGAGCCCTGGGTTCCAGCCACCACCCGCTGCTCCTGCAAACATCCTCTGCCCTCGCAGCCTCCCTCTCCTCACCTATAAACACTTGTGTTCCCTCATAGGTGGCTGTAGGGCCCAAATATGACCATACCTGCAAAAGGGGTTGGTAGATTGTAAAGTCAAAGTAACTCTTTTGGCTCATCATGGCCGGGGCAGGCAAGGTCAGCGGTCTTCTTTCCCTAGGGGGAGGATTGCTTTGTCCAAAAGGGGTGTTTGCCTTACCCCGCTCTGGGCCTGTCTTCAGGCCCCTTTGGTCAGTAACACACTTGAACCAAACCCTTGCTCCCAGCCCCCCCAGCCCCAGGGAAAGGACTGCACCTGATCAGCATTAATCTGCCCCTTGTCTTCCCAGACTCATGCTCAGTTAAGTCCGTCTCCGTAAAATGAACGCATTATTCTCCCCTGTTCCCCTCACCCAGAGCTGTGCCTTCCCATCAGGCTGGGTGCTGAGCCATTGACTGGGCCTCCCATCCTCAGCCACCAGAGGCTGCTCCCCGGTCTTAGCCACCCCCAAGTTGTGAGTCAGAGGTCCGGGGTCCACACACCTGGACCACAGCCCTAGGCCCTTGTGGAATGTCGGTGATAGAGCCCTCCCTCACTCCCTTCCAAACATGGTTTTTTGTACTCCTGAATGTTGTACACTGTTCTAGGCACATGGAGAAATAAAAGCCCCTGCCCTCCTGGAGCTTACATTCTAGTGAGGGGGAGACAAATATGAAATTTACACAGGAAGGAAATGGTACAGAATGTTAGAAGGTGATAAGTGCTATTTACAGAAAAAGAGAAAAGGCACTGCAGTAAGGGGGTCAGGAGCGCGGCAGGGGTGGAGGGGGAAGCGGCAGCAGTGCCGTCTGGAAGAGGGCGATCTGGACAGGTGTTCCTGAGAGAGCAACAGCTGAGGCAGCCACCAGACATCCCCTACCAGCGGACTGACGTTTTTAGAGTGCTGGCATTGGGCACTAGTTTTCACTTTTTCCAGAGTCAGGAAGGCATAGGTTATGGGTGAAGCTATTCTGGGTGATATTGGGAGGTGTCTTTCTCCCCCGTGGACTGTCCTGCTGGAGCTCAGGTGGCCTAAAAAGGGACTGCAGTCAGGGACTGGGGCAAAGTGAAGTCACGGTCTGATCCAAGCATGGGAGCTTTGTCTATAAAGGCAAGCCAGTGGGCCGATTGAAACCGGTCTTGGCTGGGCGTGCTGACCTTGCCAGGCAGTGATGCTGCGGAGGGTTCCTGGGGGAGCTATGAGCCACCCTGGGGAAGGGGGCATGAGTTTCATGGAGGAGCCTAGGACACGTGTGCTGTCAGAGACATGGATTTCCTGTCCCAGCTCTCTCTGTCCCCTGCCTGCCCTCTCCACACACACACTCTACATTATACTACACACACTCACACAGTTCACACATCCACCCACCCACACAAAAACACACTACCACACACTGAACTCAGAAAGACCCACCAAGCACACTCTCACACACCTAAGCACACACCCCACATCCATACACACAACACACCACAGACTCATGCACACTCACACATACCACAAACACTAGACACACACATGCATATAAACCATATATGTACACATGACACACCTTATCCACCATATCCTCAACTGGACACACACACACACACACACATGCACACAGACACACACATACTTGTGAAGCATGGGCCTGCCGTGTCTAGACAGGCTCTTCCAAACCCTCTGTCCCTTCATGGAGCTGGGTGGGTTCCAATTTCCTGAGCTGGTTATTTGGGGTGTGAGTGTCCTTTATCTCTGTTCCAGGGCAGGAGGACAGAAAGGTCAGAATTTCTAAGTCTTTCATAAAAATGTCCACTATGAAAAGGAAGTTTTTTCTTAACTATACAGAGCTTATCGAAAAAGGAAAAGACCCTCTGAAATCAATCTTAGAAACTGGGTTTCAGTCCTATCCCAGTTGGTTGCCAGTTATATGCCACTGCATAAGTTGCTTTACCCCTTCAAAGCCTCCGTTTTTCTTCATCGCAAATGGGAATGGAAAACTGCATTTTTCAAACTTCTCCAGGTGAGTAAAACTCTACGTGAGATTACTTTGTAACCTAAAAAAAAAAAAAAAACTATGTAAAATAGATTATCTATAAATTGTATATGCCTCGTTGTGTGAGCCAGGCAGGCAACTTGGAAGGCAGAGGCAGGAATGAGGGGCATGTCTTCTCCTCTGTTGTCTTCCTCCCCCCACTTCCTGCAGGTCAGGGCATCCCACGCTCCATAGCTTGTGAAGTGATCGAGCAGGGACCCTGCTGCCTCCAGGGGAGGGCTTAATGGAGTCACACAGGAAGTAAGATGCTGCTTACAGGGGCCAGCTCTTATTATCTTGGGGTCCAGCAGGAAATGATTCTTACCAGGAACTGCCCTTCCTTGAACTGTCCAGGGACGAGAGATGCAGCCAGTGAGAGGGAGAACAGCAATGCAAGAGAGAGAGCCTGTCTTGAAGAGAGGCAGAGAGCTGCAGAGTCATCCAGCTCTACCCTGCCCTACCCAGTGCTAGCATCAGCATTTTGCAGAGGGCACAGGAAGGAAATCTGTACCAGGTGAGAACTTCTCTGAGCAAGGTTAGAGCTGCTCTGGACAATCTCAGGGCTGGGAGTTCTATGCAAGAAGGGGCCTAGCCCTCTTCTGGCCACTGTAAAACCATGCAGTGAGCACTTTAAGCCTCTTTAAAGATGGAGACTCTGCAATTATCAAAATAATAGCTCTAGTGGGTGCAGGTTGACAGCAGTCTGGGACTTGGCAGTAGCCCTGAGGCTTTGGGGACCTGAAGCTCATCTTTACGGTCTAAAATGGCTCACTGTGTGTCTGCATCCAGGCAGCAGGATACTGTGGAGCAACCCACAAGCTCTGTCATGGGGCAAGGAAAGGAGCCCCTACTCTGGTCATTCTGTTTGTCACTCCCTGGCCCCCAATACTTCTTTGCCTTTCTCTCTGCCTTGTGCCCTGGGAGGCTCACTCCTGCAGGCTGAGTCTCTCTGACTCTTTGCCTCTGGTTTTTGGTTAACCAATGGGCGGCACCATGGGACTCTGGATGGTGGAAGGAGAGAAGGTTTCCACCCTGCATCTGCAGCTGCATGATCTCCTGGGTTGCTGTTCCCCTTGGGTGACTCCTCTATCATGGCTCCGGCTCTTATAAAGTCCAGCACATTTCCTCTCCTAACTCCTTCAGCCTAGGGGTGCTAAAGTCTTCCCACTGTTGCTAGTTTCTGGGAGCCTCTCCATTCCCCATCTAGCCCCTTAACCTGCCACCTCTCTCAGTATTGCTTTATAGTATCTTTATGGAAGCCATCTGGAGTGATTCTGTTTCTGCAGAGATCCTGATGGGTGCATCCCTCAATGGGAAATTATGTGCACACATCTGGTTCAGATGGAATAGTCCTGACTCTTGGAGTCTATATTCTGAATCATCAACATCAAACTTTCCCCTTCTCTCTTTGCAAAATTCTTCTCCCTACAACTATTTTTCCTCTAGATGTGCTGTGCATCACCAAAGCCTTGGCCTGAGCATACAGTTGCAATCTAACATCTTCCACCAATGCAAAAGGACTAGCTCAGTGACTGAATGAATTTGCTGAGAGTGGAGAACCTGAAGGGACAAAGCTGGCTTTCTGACCATCAATCAAAAGCTTAGGAGCCAGGTGGCTAGGTGCAGTGTCTCACGCCTGTAATCCTAGCACTTTGAGAGACAAAGGCAGGTGACTGCTTGAGATGAGCTGTTCAAGACCAGCCTGGGCAACATGATGAAACCCCATCTCTAAAAAAGAAAGAAGGAAAAAAGGAAAGAGAGAAAGAGAGAGAGGGAGGGAGGGAAGGAGAGAGGGGAGGGAGGGGAGAGAGAAAGAAAGAGAAAGAAAGAAAGAAGAAAGAGGAAGGAAGGCAAGGAAGGGAAGGAAGGAAAGGGAAGGAAGGAAAGAAAGAAAAAGGAAGAAAGAAAAATAAAATTAGCTGGGCATGGTGGCATGCACCTGTAGTCCTGGCTACTCAGGAGGCTGAAATGGTAGGATAGCTTGAGCCCAGGAGGTCAAGGCTGCAGTGAGCCAAGATCGCGTTACTGCACTCCAACCTGGGCAACAGAGCAAGACCCTGTCTCAAAACAAAGAAACAAGAGAAACAAAACAACTTAGAGACCTGAGAGCCACCTGTTGGTATCCCTCATGTAGGAATCATATGATCCCTCATGTAGGAATCATGTACGTGAACAGCATCTCTGGCAGATAGGCAGCCAATTATTGCTTGCATACTTCCAGTGATGAGAGCTCAGTACATCTTGAAGCAGTTCATTCTATTACTAAATGCTTTGCTCTAATTATACATTACAGTCAAAATCTATCTTCCTCTAATTTCTTACTCATAGGACACAGTTGCGAACTTCATACAAGTCTGCCCCTTCTTCCACACAACAGTCCTTCAAAGACTCAGTGATTGTGTCCTCCTGGGTCATCTTTTTCTCCAGGCATCTCATGTCTAGCCTCCTCTCCATGTGGCTTCCAAGTGGCCTCCTTTCCTTCTTCCCTTAAAATCTTGGTAGAAACCCACTACAGCAGGGGGCCCCCAAATCCGGACCAAAGACTGTCCCTGGCCTGTTAGGAGTGGGGCTGCAAAGCAGGAGGTGAGTAGCAGGCAAGCGAGGGGGAGCTTCATCTGTGTTTACAGCGGCTCCCCATCCCTCGCATTACCGCCTGAGCTCTGCCTACTGTCAGATCAGTGGCAGCATTAGATTCTCATGGGAGCAGGATCCCTCTGTGAACTGCACATTCAAGGGATCTGGGTTGCCAGCTCCTTATCATGAGGATCTAACTAATGCCTAATGATCTGAGGTGGAAAATTTTCATCCCAAAGCCACCCCTAAATCCCACTTGATCACGGCATATTATCTTTTTGATTCATCGTTAGATTCAGCTTGGTGGTATTTTGTTGAAAATTTTTTCATCTATGTTCCTTAGGAACACTGGCCTGTAGTTTTCTTTTTGTGTGTATCCTTGTCTTGTTTGAGTGTCAGGGTGATGCTGGCCTTATAGACTGAGTTAGGAGAATTCTCTCCTCTTCAGTTTTTGGGAATAGTTTGAGAAGAATTGGTATTTGTTCTTTTTTGTTGCTGCTTGTTTTCTTTTTTGGCATTTGCGGCACATTAATTGCCAAGATAATATAAGAATACATTCCAATAAAAGAAGAAATGGGCAAACAAATAGACACATTATGAGAATCTCTGAGGTTCTATTAAGATGCGAGAACTTCTTAACCTCTGAGTCATCGAGGAGATGGATATTACAACCACAACAAGAAACCACAAGTCACTGGATGGGCAAACATTAGAAAGTTTCACCATCCTAAATGTTGGGGAAGATGCTGACCATCAGAAGCACTGGGAAAAGCCCTTACAAAGCTCTCGCGCAGCATCCGCTAATGACAAAGATCCCAGTGAGCAGTGACTCCAGTCCCAGCAGAGAAATGCTCAGGCTCAATTCAAATGAGAGGCAAGCACGTTGGACAGCACAGCCAGCTGTGATGGTACACAGTAAAGACAGCAAATGGCCACCTGCCGCAGGGTGGGTCAACGGTGGCGCATTTTTGGGATCTGTAGGACTTTGCAGGCACAGGCCCCTGATAAATCCAGTAATCACCTGGGGTCTGAGTGGTTTTCATTCACAGAGGCATCCTTCTCTTGGTACTGAAACCCTGAGCCTTTTTGTCCATAGAGCCATCTTCTTCTTAGGACAGAGACATCATGGTGGAGACTGGAGATCCCACCAAGGGGTCTAGAGGTGGAAGCAGCTCTGTGAAGTGAGGGAATAACTGGAGTGTCTGGCAAGAAGTGGAAGACATATGGGCTCTGAGCCCACAGGGGCCTGGGGCTCGGGGGCTGGGAGTGATCCTTGGCCTGGGTCTGGGAGTGAGCCTAGGCTTGGCATCCAGCCAGGGCTTAAGATGGGACCCGGGCCTGGGAGTCTGCCTGGGCCTGGGATCTGGGTTGGGCTGGGGATTGGGCCTGTGATTGGGCCTGGGGTCTGTACTGGGGCTGGGGATCAGGGCCTGAGAATGGGCCTGGGATCTGGGCTGGGCCTGGGATTGGGGCTGGGATTAAGCCAGCACCTGGATCCAAGGCAACTAGGATGTCCCTCTGGGCTCCGCACCCAGGGCCACTCCAGGCCTGGTCGAGGCTGCAGATCGTGGGGTACTGCCACTGGGAGGATTCCCCCAGGGGCCCAGGCTGAGGGGAGGAACACCGGCTGCAGGGATGGGGGGCACAGCGGGCTCCGCGGCAGTCTCTCCGGCCCCCCCCCAACCCCACCCCCGGGTACTCGCTGGGGCTGCCGCTGGAGCCGCCGCTCCGAAGCTAGTTTGGCAGGACGATTCTTCAACCACACCTGCAGTTGGCGCTCCCCGAGGTTGAGGTTCTCCGCCAGCTTCTGTTGCTTGTCCTGGTTCAGGTACTGCTCCTCCCTGAGTAAGCTTCTAGCGCTTCCTGCTGCCTGCAAGTGTAGACGCTGTGCTCCTACTCCTGTCTCCTTGGAGGCTCCAGGGACAGGGGAGGGCCTTGGGAGTGACTAGGCTCTTGCATCCGGAGTCCTGCTCTGTTCCCAAACACGAGTTGTTTGTTCTTCCTTATAAGTTTGGTAGAACTCAGCAGAAAGGCCATCGGGGAGCAGGACTTCTTGTTGTTGGAAGACTTTGGATTCAAACTCGCTCTTCATTATTGTTCTGTTCAGATTTTCTGTTTCTTCCAGGTTTAATCATGGTAGGTTGTATATGTCCAGGAATTGATTCCTTTCCTCTAGGTTTTCCCATTGATTCTCGTACAGCTGTTCATCAGAGCCTCTCATGACCCTTTGTGTTTCTTTGGTAGCAGCTGCGATGTCTCCTTTTTCATTTCTGATTTTACCGGTTTGGGTCTCCTTTCTTTTCTTCTTGGTTAGCCTCACTAGTGGTTTACCCATTTGGTTTGTCTTTTCAAGAAACCACCTTTTTTATCTTGTTGATCCTTGGTGTTTCCTTTTGTCTTGATCTCATTCGTTTCTGCTCTGATGCTCACTGTTTTCTTCTCCTGTGGGGTTGCTTTGTTCTTGCTTTTTGAGTTGCTTGAAGTGTGTCATTCGGTTGTTTACGTGAAATCCTTCTATTTATTTGATGTAGGCGTTGATTGCCATAGACGTTCCTCACGGTGCTGTTTTGCTGTATCCATCAGTTTTTCGTGCTTCCATTTTTATTTGATCAAAGAAATATTGAAATTTCCATCTTAATTTCTTCATTCACCTGGTGATCATTCAGGAACATGTTTAATGTCTGTGTATTTGTACAGTTTTCAAATTTTCTCTTGATATTGATTTCCAGTTTCATTCCACTGTAGTCTAAGAAGATACTTGATATGATTTTAATTTCTTTAAGTTTGTTGAGCCCCATTTTGTACCCTAACACAGAGAATGTTCCATGTGTTAATGAGAAGAGTGTGTATTCTGCAGCTGCTGGATGAAATGTTCTGTAAATATTTATTAGGTCCATTTGGTCTAAAGTGCAGTTTAAATCCAACGTTTCTTTGTTGATTTATGTCTAGATGATCTGCCCAGTGCTGAGAGTGGGATATTAAAGTCCTCAACTGTTACCGTTTTGCAGTCAATTTCTCCCTTTAGATTTAGTGATATTTGCTGTGTATGTCTGGATCCTCTGGTGTTGATTGCATATATATATATATATATATATATATATATGGGGGAGAGAGAGAGAGAGAATTGTTTTACTCTATTGCTGAATTAATCCCTTTATCATTATATGATGACCTACTTTGTCTCTTTTTAGAGTTTCTGATTTGAAGTTTGTTTTCTCTGGTATAAGTGTAGCTACTCCTGATTACTCTTGATTTCTGTTCATGTGGTATTACCTTTTTCTATCTCTTTACATTCAGTCGCTAAGTGTCTTGACAAGTGAAGTGAGTTTCTTGTAGCCAGAATATTGTTGGGTCATGCTTTATCCATTACACCAGTCTGTATCTTTTAGGTGGGTAATTTCACCCATTTATATTCAAGGTTAGAGTTGATAGGTGAGGACTTATTTCTGTCATTTTGTCCATTGTTTTCTGTTGTTTTGTACACCCTTTATTCTTTTTTTCTCTCATCACTTATTGGTGCAGTTTGGTGGTTTTCTTAGTGGTAACATTTGAATCCTTTTTCTCATTCGTGTCTATTCTATCGCAGAGTGTTATACTTTTGTGTGTTTTCATCATGGCAGACATTTTTCTTTTGCTTCACTATGTAGGATTTCCTTAAGCATTTTTTTGTAGGGCCAGTTACAGGGCAATGAATGTTTTCAGTTTTTGCTTTTCTGGTATTTCTTCTTCTTCATTTTGTTTCAAAGAAATAGGGTCTCACTCTGTCACCCAGGCTAGAGTACAGTGGCATGATCATAGCTCACTGCAGCCTTAAACTCCTGGAATCAAGTGATTCCCCCACCTCAGCCTCCTAAGTCTCTGGAATTGCAGCTGTGAGCCACTGAGCCAGGCAACTTCATTTTTGAATGATAGTTTGCTGAATGTAGTATTCTGGGCTGGCAGGTGTTTTTGTTTCTGTTGTTGTTTTTTGCATCCTCTTTTCTCCTAACCTGTAACGTTTCTGCTGAGAAATTGTCAGTCTGAAGGAGATTCCCTCATAAGGGACTTGGTGCTTTCCTGTTGCTGTTATCTCAATTTTCTTTGTCTTTCAGCAGTTTGACTATAATTACCTTGGAGAAGACCTTTCGGGTTCTTATTTGGGGATCTTTGAGCTTCGTGTATCTGGATCTATATCTCTGGTAAGACTTGATACGTTTTCAGTTAGTATTTTATTAAGTAGGTTTTCTACATCTTTGCTTATTTCTTCTCTGTCTGGAATTCCCAAAATTTTAGAATTTGGTCACTTACGTGTTTCATCTGTAATGGAGGCTTGTTTATGTATTTATTTATATGGTCTGAGTTATTTTAAAAGACCTGTCTTGAAGTTCAGAAATTCTTTCTTTGCCTTGATCTACTTATTGTTTGGGTGAAATTGATATGTCAAAGGGCTTATGCATGCTTCAGATTGCCTCTCCTAAGATAAACGGCTGTATGTGTTTACCTTTTCTATTGAAGTCTGCTCTTGGCCAGGTGCAATGGCTCAGGCCTGTAATCCCAGCACTTTGGAAAGCCAAGGCAGGTTGATCACCTGAGGTCAGGAGTTCAAGACCAGCCTGGCCAACATGGGGAAACTCTGTCTTCACTAAAAATACAAAAAGTTAGCTGGGCATGGTGGCAGGTGTCTATAATTCCAGCTACTTGGGAGGCGGAGGCAGGAGAATTGCTTGAACCTGGGAGGAGGAGATTGCATTGAGCTGAGAATGGACCACTACACTCCAGGCTGGGCAACAGAGCAAGACTCTGTCTCAAAAAAAAAAAAAAACTCAGTTCTTGTTCCATGCATGTTTTTTCAATAGACTGTTTGGTTTTTTTCTCATTTTTGAACTCCAGATATTTGTGAGGTCAGCCCTTTTCCTGAGATCTGAGTTACAAATATTTGTCCAGTTTGCATTGTCTTTTGATTTTTCTTGTGGTGCGTTATGCCATGTAGATTTTTGTGAATTTGTGTAGCCAAATGTATTAATCAGTTTATTTTATGGTTTTTGGATAGAATCACGGTTAGAGGGGCTCCAATCACCCCACTCACTTCAAGGTTAGAATGGAATTCTTTCACATATTCTTCCAATACTTTTATGTTTTCTAACCAACTTTCACAAGGTATAATTTCCATATAACAAAAGGCATCTATTTAAAGGATACAATTTGATGAGGCTGACACATGTACATCCTTATGACATCATATGATTTTTCTTTAAATCATAAATCACAGTGTATTTTGGAATTTATATTACTGTCTACTTTGGGGAAAGAATTAAATTTTATTCTTTTTATTTTTTGAGAGAGACTTTTGCTCTTGTCACCAGGCTGGAGTGCAATGGCATGTTCCCGGCTCACTGCAACCTGAGCCTTTTGGGTGATTCTTCTGATCTCAGCCTCCCAAGTAGCTGGGATTACAGGGGCCGAGCCCACGTCTGGCTTAATTTTTGTATTTTTAATAGAGATGGGGTTTCACCATGTTGGCCCAGCTGGTCTCAAACTCCTGACTTCAGGTGATCCACCCACCGTGGCCTCCCAAAATGACGGGATTACAGGGGTGAGTCACGGTGTCCAGCCAATTTTATTCTTTTCGTTTTCAGGTGATTGGCCAGGTGTCTGAACACCCAGCATTGAGATGCTTCCTTTGTCCCATTCTCTATTCCCATATGGATTTCTGTCACTTCTGGACTTGCTCTTCTATTACATGTATCTGTCCGTCCATACACACACATTTACTGCACTGTTTTAGTAATTGAAGCTTCATAACCGAATTGCCTTTACTAAATGATACCAGCTTCAATGCCGATTAGAGCAGAAAGCGTGGCCCCTGATCAGGTATTTGAGAGCAAGATGGATGTTCTCGGTGCTCAAGCTGGAGAGTTCCTTTCCCTGTGCCAGGCCGCCCCTTAACTCTTAGAGAAAGGTACCTCCCCCATTTTATAAATACAGAAAGTGAGGTGAAATCAAGGAAGGTCAGTCACCAGCTGTGCCAGCTCTGAATTTTGCAGGGTTTAGGAACACCCAGCCTCATATGCCCATCGTGTGGATAAGAACACTGGGCCGAGAGAGACGTGGAGGAGACAAATCTGATGATGCATTGGCAGTCATCCACTCACTCATTCGCTTCTCCCCAGCATGGACTGACCGTGTGCTGAGGCCAAGCCCTGCACTGGGTCACAGAGGGTCTGCCCCTTCCCCTGGGATCTCACAGTGGGCCTGGAGGGAAAGGTAAGGAAGCACCGAGAGACAGGAGGATGTAACTGTGGTGGAAATAGAGGGAGGAACGGGCTGTGGGCGCCCACAGTGGGGCCTCTTGGTCTTAGCCTGGGCTCCCCTCCAATGCTGAAAGTAGGGCCTGTGCCCACGACTTTGCAGCAGGAGGATTATTTGGAAAATAAGAATCCTGGGGAGCAGATTGAGGGTCTCAGAAAGTGAAGGAGAGAGAAGCTAAGGGTATACTGTACAGATGACCACACTGAGGGCAACTGAGGCTTAACCCAGTGTGACCTCTAGGATGCATCTAGAAAGTGAATCATGGCTGGGCCCTGGGCGTGCTGGCTCACACCTGTAATCCCAACACTCTGGGAAGCTGAGGCAGGCAGTTCACCTGAGGTCAGGAGTTTGAGACCAGCCTAACTGATATGGTGAAACCCTGTCTCTCCTAAAACTACAAAAAAGCCAGGTGTGGCAGCAGGCACCTGTAATCCCAGCTACTTGGGAGGCTGAGGTAGGAGAACTGCTTCAACCCAGGAGGTGGAGGTGACAGTGAGCTGAGATCAGGCCACTGCACTCCAGTCTGGGCGACAGAGCAAGACACTGCCTTAAAACTAAAAATTAAAAAATAAAAATTTGCATCAGCTTGTGCATCTCTGTCTCTCACTGAAAAGGGGAGAAGCATTTAACCCCACGCTCCTGTCTCCACTGGCTGAGGGCTGCCCTGTGGGAACGGGGCAGGAGTCCTCTAGGGATGCGTGGATCAGGTGATAGCCAGCATGTGTGGACTGTCTGCCAGAGCTGTGGCTGCAATCTGCAGCCAGGTGAGAACAGATGAGGCTGGGGACAAGAGGTCCCAGCCTGGTTCCCAGGTATGGGACTTAATGGCTACCTAGCTGGCCAGGATGGGAAATGCAGCAGGGACCAGGGCAGTGAGGGAGGCTCTGGGTCCCCCGCCCCACAGAGGAGGCAAACCTGAAGCAGGGCAGCCCTCTTCCCCTGGAAGTTCCTGCTTCAGCTGCTTCAGAGACAGACCCAGAGCCTCCACACAGCAACCCAGCCACAAGGGAGGCCTGCGTGTCCCCCATGTGATGGGCCTTCATGGAGCTGGGTCCCAAGGAGGTCACAGCCATGGAGTGCATGAACTCCTCTCGGCTGCTGAGACCCAGGACTACCTGCCTTTTCTGTCCCCTCACCTGGGCCATCAGTCCCTCTCCCCCTCTGCAGGCTCGCCCCTTTGCTCCCTGCTTTCTCCTTCTCTGCCTCTCTCTGCCCGCCTCTTTGTCCTTCCTTTCTCTGTCTCTCTCTGTGACCCTGTCCTCAACAACCCTTTCCCTTCCTCTCCTGTGCTGTTTCTCTGGGCTTCTCCGCAGCCCCTCTCCCCGCCTCAGTCCTCCCATCTCTGTGGTTTCCTCTGTCCTCTGTTTCTCTCTGCCTTCCCTCGGTGTGTGGATCACTGTCCAGCTCTCTGGACATCTCCCTCCCTCCAGCTCCCTTGGTTCTCACTGTAGGTCCTTCTGTCTCTGTCTCTTCCATCTCTCCTTCTCTCCCCCTGGGCCCAAATCAGCTTCTCTCCATGACTCCATCCTCCCATCTCCACCTCTCTCTTCCGTCACCCCCCACCTTCTCTCCCCTCTCCCCTTCTCTCTCTCTGTTTCAACCCCTCTATCCTCATCTGTCTTTTTCTCTCTGTTCTTCCCCTTCCTCTCTCATCCCTTCTCTCTGCATGTCCCCCTCCTGAGACTGACCTCACCCCTGCGTTCTCTCCTCCTCTCCAGTCCCGCTCAGTGAGGCTCTCACCACCACCCTCTGCCTATCACACAATTTAAAAATTACAGGAAGATGGTGGGGGCACAGGACTCGCTGAGAAATGTCTACTCCCAGAGTCGGTGTTACTGGGGCAGCTGGCTCAGTGGGGAAAGGGCTCTGACAACCCTGAGCCTCTGTGAGGCTCCTCACTGGCTCCATGGCTGCTGCTGGGCCCCTTCTACTCCCTGTCAGGAGAAGGTGGCCACCTCATGGGGATAGATTCCTGTCTGCTCACAAGGCACCACTGGCAGTCACTAGGCACACAGTGACTATTTCTGAGAATGAATGAGCACAACAACCTCCACCCATGGCTTGATACAGGACATTCCCCCACCCAGAAGGGCCCGCCCCTCGGGCCCTTCCCAGTCAATAGTACCCAAAGGGTAACCCTGCTTCTGTGTCCAGCATGGCAGTATCTGCCTGGGTCTGAACAGTGTGTGAGGAGTCACACCTGGTATACCCTGGGGTGTGAACTGGTCCTCCAGGAAGCAGACGCCCAGAAAGGCAGGACTGCGAATGTTTATTAAGGGAAACACCATGGAGGTAGAGAGAGAGGAGGTAGCACTGGGCATGGAGCACAAAATAGCTGGAGACTTTTCCAAGATATCAAGGCCCAGGAGACCCTTCAAATTTCAAAATTGTCCTGTAAGGTAAAAAGATTTTGGTTTATTTCTAGGAGACCTTCTTTTGCCCCATATACATTTTGTCTTCTATGAAATATCTGTGCCCCTGATGAATACTTCTGTGTGTGGCTGCGTCTGTGTCTGGAGAATATTTGTCTGCAGATCGCAGATATAAATCTGAGTTTAACTGTGTATGCATTTTTATAATCTCTCCATCCCGTAGGATCTGAATTCTCATCTTTGAGACAGGTGCTTTCCCTTATGTTTTGAAAGAGAGACTGGAAATCCCAGGGCCTGAGCTGTTATACCCTAAGGTTTATTTAATGAACTTCAATAAAGATCTTTTGCTGATCTTCTGAGTGGTGTTTTCATTTAACCAGTGGGCGGGGTGGGGCTCTCCCACCTACCAGCTGTTTTGCAAGATGCTTTCCTGTGGGTTTGGCCTCCTTGTCCTCATCCTGACCTCATAACCACATCATTCCCAGCTCATTTGTGAGAAAGCTGGGGCTCTGAGCCCCACTGAGAGTTGGTGTCTGGGCTCAGGCAGCAAAGACACAGGGAAGGGGGGAGGATTTTGCATGCCAAGGACTGCAGTGTTCAGGAGCCAGCGAGGTGAAGCAGAGGCGGCGGCAGCAAACGGAGAATGTTCTTTGGTGAAGTTGGGTATGAAGGTGGAAAGGATGGGTTGACCCAGTGTGTATAGCAGGTTCAGAGACAGGCATTTTAGGATGGGGATCCCGGATATGTTTATGGACTAAGGGAGCAGAACTAGCAAAAAGTGAGAGATTGAAAATACAGGAGAAAATGGATGATAGGCTAAAGATTAATAAAGAAAAGCTCTTTATCAAAGGGCAGGAAATAGAACAGGACCTGCAGTGGTTGTGTGGAGGGGGTAGATTCTGAGTGCGGGGAGGGGCAGGTCTGCCTCTGAGAGAGAAAGAAAGGGTGTGAGTGGAGACATAAAGAAAATTTGGGGACCAGGAGCAGTGGCTCGTACCTGTAATCCCGGCACTTCGGGAGGCTGAGATGGGTGGATCACCTGAGGTCAGGAGTTTCAGATCAGCCTGATCAACATGGTAAAACCCCATCTCTCTTAAATACAAAAAAATTAGCTGGGCGTGGTGGTGCACGCCTGTAATCCCAGCTACTTGGGAGGCTGAGGCAGGAGAATCGCTTGAACCTGGGAGGCGGAGGTTGCAGTGAGCCGAGATTGGGCCATTGCACTCCAGCCTGTGCAACAAGAGGGAAACTTCATCTCAAAAACAAGAAAATTTGGGGGGTGAAGGGACATACATAGATGGAGTTCATGTAGATGACTGAATTGTCATTGTGAGGTACTCATCATAAAACAGCAGCAGCAGCTGTCGCTCATAGGGTGTTTTCTATGTGCCGGCCTCAGAGCTGAGTACTTTACACATTTTGCCTCTATCGTCTCATTAATATTATGAGGTCGTAATAATTAAAACTTTTATTTGACAGATAAGGAAACTGAGGCTCACAGTGGTATGTAACCTGCTAGTAAATTTCAAAGGTGGAATAAGAAGCTACATCTGTCATATTCCAAGGGCTCTGTTTTTAAATACTTCATCATATTAAGAACACATGCACACACACATACACACACAGACACACACATGCACATATACACACACATACATATACACACACACATACACACACATACACACACAGACACACACATACACACACACATAACATGACACACACATACATATACACAGACACACACACACACACATACACATACATACACACACATACATGCACACACAGAACACACAGACACACACAACATACACATACACACACATACACATGCATACACACATACATGTATGCATACACACATACACACACAGACACACATACACATATGTACATACATACAGACAGACACATACATACACACATACGTTACAGACACATACATACAACACATACATACATACATACACACATACATACACACATACGTACAGACATACAGACACACACACACACACACACACACACACACACACGCTGCTTGGCCCTGGCAGAGTCAGGATCCAGGATCCGGGGAGACCTGGGGCTTGTTGTGCTTCCTTTACTGTTTCAAAACACACATCCTGGGTCCCAAGTCTACAAAGGCTGATCCACAGGTCTGGAGGATGGCCCGGTAATATGCATTTGCTTCAAGGTCACATTTGGATGTGACTCAGATACAAAGACTCAGATTCAGTCTTCCACACCTTAAGAAGCCCAGACCCAGGATTATCTTAGGCTCATGGGCTTCTTTGCTTAATACGATATTTTTTAGCAGGGTCCAGCTTTTAGCCTGGAAACATGGATTTTTTTTCTGGAATTTTATTTATAGAGGAAGGTAAGTCTTCTTTACCTGTACGATGACCTTGGCATCAAACTGTGGCAGGTGATGAGAGACCGCACACCCTGCTGAGGTGGGAGGATCACTTGAGCCCTGGAGGTTAAGGCTGCAGTGAACTGTGATTGCACCGCAGCGCTGCAGCCTGGGTGACACAGAAGGACCCTGTCTCAAAACAACAACAAAACAGACATCTGTATTCACTCGTTTAACCAGGAACCATCTATAAGCACTGTGTAAGTTCAGACTCGGGTCAGGTTGCTGTAACAAAGATGGCTAAAGTTACCGAGGTTTGAGCAACTTAGAAGTTGATTTCTCTGCCACATGACACGTGGAGGACAGCCTATGGCGGACAGGGTGCCCTGGCGATGTCAGGAACTCAAGTGTTTGCAGATTTTTGCTCTGTCATCCTCCTGTGCATTTTCCATCTCAACAGATTGAGGCAGCTGCATTAACTCTGCTCGTCACATCTGCCTTCCAGCCAGGTACGGAGAAAGGAAGAAAAGCAGGAAGGAGAACCTTCTCTTCCTAAAAGAACAGCTTTATTGACAGATAATTCAAACACCATGAAATGTACAATTAAATGTTTTTTAGTGTATTTACAGAGTTGTGCAACTGTCTCCACAATCGACTTTAGAACATTTTCATCACTCTGAAAGGAAACCCCTCACCTATTAGCAGCTTCTCCCCATTTCCCCTCAATGCCCTCATCCCTAAGCAATTACTAATTTACTTTCTGTCTTACGGGTTCACCTGTTCTGGGCATTTCATGCCAATTGAATACACTATGTGTTCTTTGGTGAATGTCTTCTTCCACTTAGCATAAGATTTTTAAGATTTATCCATGTCATAGCATGTATCAGTAGTTCATTCCTTTTTATTGCTGAACAGTATTCCATTGTATGGATGTACAACATTTAACTTACCAGCTGATGGACATTTGAGTGGTTTGTGCTTTTTGGCTATTGTGAATAATGCCGCTGTGAACATTTGTGGACAAGTTTTTGTGTAGACATATGTTTTTATTTCCTTCGGGTCTACACTGATAAATGAAATTGCTGAGTCAAATAGGAACTCCATGTTTAACTTTTTTTTTTTTTTTTTTTTTTTGAGACAGAGTCTTCCTCTGTTGCCAGGCCGGAGTGCAGTGGTGCGATCTCAGCTGAAGGCAACCTCTGCCTCCTAGGTTCAAGTGATTCTCTTGTCTCAGCCTCCTGAGGGTCTGGGATTACAGGCAGGTGTCACCATGCCTGACTAATTTTTGTATTTTTAGTAGAGATGGGGTTTCACCATGTTAGCCAGGCTGGTCTCAAACTCCTGACCTTAGGTGATCCGACCACCACCATGGCCTCCCAAAGTGCTGGGATTACAAGCGTGAGCCATCACGCCTGGCCGTAGCAGGTTTTCTTATGAAATTTGATCATCTATTTTATTTGAAATAGCCAAAAGCCAAGCTACTCTTGAAGAACAAGATAGATAAGTTACCGTCCCAGACATCTAGCAGATAACTAGAGAGCTATAGTAATTAAGACAGTCTGGTTCACACAATTACACAATGATGGACAAATTAAATCATCACACAGAGTAAAGAGGCCAGAAGCCAGCTCTCTTTTACATAGAAATTTGACTCATGACTGAATTGTAATTGCAGATCTGTGAAGAAACGATGGGCTCCCCAGAAGTACCAGGAAAACTGCTATCCTTATGGGGAGAAAGGGAGTCAGGGCTCTACTTCATACCATGGGAAAAATTTGATTTTAAATGCTTAAATGTGAAAAATTAAAACTGTAAAAGTTTTAGAAGAAAATATCTATCATGAGAATGATTTTTTAAGCTCAGAAAGTGAAATAAATACAGAAAAGTGCTGATGGATATAACTACTGTATTTGTTTGCTATTGCTGCATAACCAATCCTCAAATTTAGCAGCTTAAAACCATCTGTCAGCTCGTGGATCTGTGAGGCAGAGACCCAGGCGTGGTGTGGCTGGGCTTTCCGCTCTGTCTTCCCAGCTTCAATCAAGATGCGGGCAGGGCTGTGTTCTCACCTGGAGCCCTGAGTCCTCTTTCACTTTCATATGCTTGTGGCAGATTTAGCTCCCTCTAGTTGTAGGATGGAGGCCCCTGGGTCTCAGTTCCTGGAAGCCATCTGTACTGCCACTGCCACATAGCCTCCTCCATCTTCAAAGCCAGCCTTGGCCAGGCACAGTGACTCACTCACTGCCTATGATCCCAGCACTTTAGAAGGCCAAGGGTGAGCAGATCACTTGAGGTCAGGAGTTCAAGACCAGCCTAGCCAGCATGGCAACACCCTGTCTCTATTAAAGAAAATACAAAAATTACCCAGGCATGATGGCATGTGCCTGTAGTCCCAGCTACTCGGGAGGCTGAGGCACGAGAATTGCTTGAACCCGAGAGGCAGAGGTTGCAGTGAGTGGAGATTGCACCAGTGCATGCCAGCCCTGGTGACAGGGCAAGACCCTGTCTCAAAACAAATAAATAAATAAAAGCCATCCAGATTTGCTTGCCCGTTTTTTCCTGTATTTTGAAACTCTGAAGTTTTCTGTCTCTGGTCTCTAGACCCCAGATTGAAGGGACCATGTGATGAGGCTGAGCTCACCTAGATAATCTCCCTCTTGATTAACTCATATGCTACCAATTAGTAATCCTAGTTACTCCTGCAAGATTCCTTTTGCCATATTTGCTGCATGACCACAGAAGCGATATCCTGCTATTCACAGGTTCTGTCCACTCTTCAGGGGGGCATCAGAAAAGGGTGAGGGTCGTGAGAATTCTGCCTACCACAGTTACATGATAATTAATAGCTTCTGTTCTTCAAATGACGCTATCAGAAAGTGAAAGGGGGCCAGGTGCAGTGGCTCATTCTGTAATCCCAGTACTTTGGGAGGCTAAGGCAGGTGGATCACTTGAGGTCAGGAGTTAGACACCAGCCTGGCCAACATGGTGAAACCTCATCTCTACTAAAAATACAAAAATTAGGCAGGTATGGTGGTGCACACCTGTAGTCCAAGCTACTCGGGAGCCTGAGGCATGAGAATCACTTCAACCTGGGAGGTGGAGGTTGCAGTGAGCTGAGATCATGCCACTGCACTCCAGCCTGGGCAACAGAGTGAGACCCTGTCTCAAAAAGAAAAGAAAGAAAAGAACGTGAAAAAGTGAAAGGGCAAGCTACAGAATGGTATATAAGACTTACAGTACACATAAGTGATAAAGGAGTTGTTTCTAGGATACATACTTTATTTATTTTATTTAGAGACGATGTCTCCGTCACCCATGCTGGACTGCAGTAGTGCAATCGTCGACTCATTGCGGCTTTGACATCCTAGACTCAAGTGATCCTGCAACCTCAGCCTCCCAAGTAGCTGGGACTACAGGCACATGACACCATGCTCAGCTAATTTGTATATTTTTGTAGAAACAGGGGTCCCACTGTGATTCTCAGGCTGGCCTCAAACTTTTGGGTTCAAACGATCCTCTTCACTCAGCCTCCCAAAGTGCTGGGATTACAGGTATGAGCCATTGCATCTGGCCAAGAATATATGTTTTAAACCTTACATGTTAATAAGAAAAAAGACAAAACAATAGAAAAGAGACAAATGAAATAAACACATCTTCCCAGAAGAAATTAAAAGTATCAACTAATGTATGAACACATGTAAACATTCAGTGTCCAGTGCTTGATCTTCTCTGCTCTGGGATGCCCAGTGACTTAGACACAGCCTTTGTTGCTCTGTGACCTGTGGGTGCCAGGAGATCCACAGGGAAGACATGGGACATCCTAGAAGCTGGGAAATGAAGAGTGAAGAATGCAACCACATATGGAAGGATGGTCTTTTCCATAATATAATGCCTGCCTCTCAGGCTCAAATTCCAAAGAGAATCATATACAAGTTAATTTCTGTCTCCCTGGTTGATCATTCTCCCTAGTCAAGACTTGCTGCCCCTCAAAGGAATTGACTACATTCCCTATCTCCTCCTTACCCTATGAAAAAGTGTGTATCAGCTTCTGTACCCCATAAGGAGGTTGGGAAATCATTAATTCTCCCCACCCTATGCATTAATAAATTTGTGTGCCTTTTCTTCTATTAAAAATAAATGAAAACTAAAGTAAGACAGCATTTTACCCCACTATATTAGCAAACCTTTAAAAATCGGGACAATATGCGAGCCTTTCCAGGGAATCATAGTGTTACCAGTGGTGAACTTGTATGGGGATGGAGCAGCCCTCATCTCTTGCCTCCTGCAGAAGAAAAAATTTGACCAAGGGGCATAATAGGGCAAAGTGACAGACCGAAGCAAGTTTTACAGCGGAAGTGACGTTTATTTAAAAACTTTAGAGCGGGAACGAAGGAAGTAAAGTACACTTAGAAGAGGGCCAGGTGGGTGATTTCACAATATCAAGTGTACTAGTTTGACCTTTGACTTGGGCTTTGTCATGCTCACAGAGCTCCGATGTCTTACAACCCCTCTCCCCTTACTCTTCCCGGGGGCTGGGCTGTAACATGTGCAGTGGCCCGCTGGCAG